>CAJQZN010043248.1:0-15085 GCA_907164685.1 Colias eurytheme
CTATTTTATTATCTATGAATATACATATATACTTGCAAATGTGCTAGGTATAGGAATCTGAGATAATCGACTTTAAAAAAATATTGGACCGCCAAAAACCCCAACTGCGGCGGCACCGGGAGCCGGTTCCGCACAAGACCCGATTTTTGCAAAATGGCTCCCGCACTTGAGTGGATATTAGGATAATAATATATAATTTGACTACAAATGCAACAAAAATGGTATTCTTTTACGTCAATGGATGATTATTAACATCACTGTACAACCACTTCGAAAATTTAAATTAATCTGCATAGTATAAATTTTATCTTAATTTTTGCAGTGAGAAAAAAAAAGTTGGCAAATTTAAATGTTACTAGATGAAGCCAGTCTTAAAATATATAATACCTACTTGCTATGTGCTAGGTGGAGTAAGGCCGTTCAGTTTCTTAAAAACCTCTTGTAATTCACGATTTTGCCTTATGCTATATAATTAATTATTCATGTGTATGTTATATTTATTTTTTTCTTTACTACACTGATTTGAGGGTATGAAGGCCATTTTTAAATTTATACTCATATATGCAATATTCGATTTTTCTTAGTACCTACGCTTTGTTTGCCGGCGCACTAAAAATTATATGAGAATCTACTAATTTAGGTAATGAGTTTGTTTGTTTTGTTTTTTTTGGAACTATGGATCTGATTTTCAAAATTATTTCAGTGTCAGCTAGATTCTTTATTGAAAAAAGGTTTTATGTAATGTTATATCATGATGCAAAGACCAATAGGAGCGGAGCATTGCGTGTAAAACGGCAGTGCACAGCTAGTGTATACTACGAGTAATATAATAAAGCTGAAGAGTTTGTTTGTTTCAACGCGCTAACCTCAGGAACTACTGGTAAGATTTGAAAAATTCTTTCGGTGTTAGATAGCCGTTTTATCGAGAAGGGTTATAACTTATAAGTTATATATTTTTGACGCTAAGATCAATACTGCACAGCAATGCGCGCACAGCTAGTGAGAAATAAAATGTTTACTTACATAAATCTTTTTGCCCATGGAATAGGTTTTTGAAGTCAAATATAATGGGGCCGAGGGCTTCGTTCTCTAGTTTTATGTTTTTAATTGTTATATAATCTTTGCCATCTTTTCCTTGCGTTTTCTTCAATTCGCCATCCACAATAGTTTTGTATTGGGCTGAAAATTAATTTTTAGTTAGTATGAATGGTTTTATTCTACACTATCTTAATACTATTATAAAGGCGAAAGTAAGTAGCGAACTACTGCACCGATTACAATGAAATTTAGCACACATATAGAGTTGGATTAACACTTGGATAGGTATTATCCCGGAAATCCCACGGGAACAGGAACTATGCGGGTTTTCCTTAGAAAATGCGGGCGAAGCCGCGGGCGGAAATCTAGTAATATTATAAAGCTGAAGAGTTTGTTTGTTTGTTTGAACGCGCTAATCTCAGGAACTATACTGGCCCGAATTGAAAAATTCTTTCAGTGTTAGATAGCCCATTTATTGAGGAAGGCTATATAGTATATATCATCACGCTACGCTGCGCACTGCGGGTAAAACCGCAGGACACAGCTAGTTATTATATAACATATTCATAATAACCGCAAAAAAAACGTACTAGCAAGATCGCTGATAAGATAGTATGGGAAACATTGTTCATTAAATAAATACAATATTGTAAATGAATATCTGACGCAGTTAAATAAAAAACAATGACCACGTGTTGGCCATGATTGTATCGTGTTTTTTACGGGAACTGCATACATGTTTAAAATAAATAGGTATAATTTTTAAGTAAAGGCAAAGCATAAAAATGACCATGTCCTTGGTACAGTAGATAATAAAAATACATGTACTAGCGTAAAACCGTAAGGAATATACCTTATGACCCCTCGGTTTTATACTATATTATATATTTTACATATATATTTATATGTGAAAATTTTGCACTTACTATTAGAAGCCTGGAAGAAAAACCCGCATACTTCCTGTGGCATTTCCGGGATAAAACCTATCCTATGTGTTAATCCAAGTTACCCTCTATATGTGCGCTTAATTTCATTGTAATCGGTTCAGTAGTATTTGCGTGAAAGAGTAACAAACATACATGCATACACAAACACATACACATACATCCTCACAAACTTTCGCATTTATAATATTAGTAGGAAAGGATAGGATAGGAAGTAGAACTTACTGGATGCCATATCAAATGTGCCCGTTCCCTCAACTGGTAGAATGATTAGACGTCCAGATATTGTGTAGTCTCCAGAAAGGTGGAACTTCGGGCAGTTCAGTTCTAAGTGGAATTTTAATGCGTCTATGTCGGTTCTGGAATATTTATTTATTTTATTTATTTATTAATATATAGGTAAAGTACATTGAGGTAATGTAATTAAGCTATTCTGATATAAACATATTTGTCAGTTTGTAGGTCTTTGGAAATACCTATTTACTGATCCGATTTTGAAAACTTTTTTATTGATAGAAAGGTAGGTACTCTATTCAGGACAGCCAAATTTATTTTTAGGGATAAGCTGTTATTCATTAATTCGTAGGTAATAAGTTGGTTTATTAAAAAAAAAAAAATTAACACACACACATGAAATCATCTTATTTTTTTTTAAATATATGTACTTAAAAAAATAAAGCTGAAATTACGTAAGTATTATAATCGCAATAACATTACTTAAGACCATTTAAGAATTACACTATAAACGACATTAATAATGTAGAATTATCCTTTGTTTGTAATTTTTTGTACAAAATCCACTTACTTCACGTTAGAAACGACGCATTGTTTATATCCCTCTAAAACTGCGTTCATGAACTTGTATTTTATAATAGACAGGTCTCCTTCAATGAATTCTACATGGAGAGGATCCGATGATTCAATCCCAAGTTCGGGATTCGCGGACACAAGCGTCGGGAATGCCGCATTTATTGAGTTTTCAATACATTTCGAATCATCCTTTTTGCATGGTGAGAGGACAGATTCTGAAAATTATAACGAATATTTAAGTATATTGAAGAACACATTCGGGAGGTGTAAAAGTACCTAATTCTTATAAGAATATTTTGTCTTGATATTTTATGCGTGATTTTGATAGTTTTAGGTACACTACTATTTAGTTTCAGAAATATATTTTACATCAAAATATACCAGAAGAAATTAAGTGTTTCTCAAAATTATAGGTCTCTTCTTATTTATTGTTATTTACGGGAAAATGAAAAAGATTTAAACTAATCGCAGTTAAACATAAACGGTTAATTTTCAAGTCCATGTTCGTAATGAGGAAATAAAAGCAGCTTCCAGCAAACAAAAGCAGTTTCAGCAGTTTTTCTATATGTTACATTAATTTCTTTCTTGATTTGAATAAATATTTAGCTATGTTATGGGGAAATATTATTAATGAGATCAATGTTATCTATACTAATATTATACTAGCCACCCCACCACCACCCCGGTCCACCCCGGCTTCGCCCGAGGTACCTACATGTTAAAACTATCCTATCTCTCAAGTTGGATCGAACCGCACACGGTGTGCGAATTTTATTATAATCGGTTAACTGGTTTAGGAGTCCATTGAGGACAAACATTGTGACACGAGATTTATAATATATATTAAGATTAAGCTGTTGTTTGAACGCGCTAATCTCAGGAACTACTTTTCCAATTTGAAAAAATATTTCAGTGTTCGATAGCCCATTTATCGAGGAATGAGGCTACATGCTATATATCATCACGCTAACATCAATTAATTATACCTTTGGAGCTGTAAGTGATAATAACTATTGCAATTTAAAAGCTTTCCATTGATGACGATATGATGGTTAAACTGCATGTTTTTTTGTAACCGACTTTTTTAGACCACTTTTTCACAGATTTAATTCAAACTTTGTACACGTTTTATGGATCGGTGACAATACAATAATGTCATAAGTTAAATTGAATGAATGAAATGAATGAATGAATGAATGAATGAATGAAATACTCTTTATTGTACATACACAGTAATAAATTTTGTTACATAGTTAAGATAGCTTATAGGTAATAGAGATGTACAAAGAGCGGCTTTATCGCTCGTGAGCGATTTCTTCCAAGCAACTCGATAAATTCAAATAAAACTCGTTAAATTGTGGTTAAAGCGTGTTTATAATCTATAGTAATTATTATTTTAAAATGAGATGCATTATTTATTTACAGATGCAAGATTTACTGCAATTTTTAGTAAATATTAACTACTTTAAAGTTGATAAACAAGGTTGCTAAAACATTTAAAACAAACCAGTCTAAATTTATTTTTGGTTCTGAATTAATGATGAGGTCAACTTTGTTAAAATTTGTATCAATAATTTATATAATTAATCTATCAACAAAATATAAAGTATTATATAATTATGACGTATTCGCATAATACGATTAGGTTTTAAGTTATTTTAAAGAAAAAAATACTTATCATTTTTATCAATAGACCGTTGTTCTACCTTAGTGTTATCACTAAGGGGAACAAAAAATAGATGTAGTTCGCAACTCAGACCTACCCGATATGCACATTAAATGTCATGAGAATCGGTCCAACCGTTTCGTAGGATTTTGTATATTGTGCCTCTTTTTTAAATAAAATAATAATTATTAAATCAAATATAAAAAAATGAATACTTACTAGAGTATGCACTATTTATTAGGACTACAGAAAAAACTAGAAAATTTAAAATTGATCCCATATTTGTAGCGACACCCGACCTCGGTCGTTTCAAAAATCTTTATGACTAAGAGAATCGACATTTAAGTCTTATAAAGGTTTTATATACTATTCATGTCTTTATGTACTGAACATATACTAAACATCATTTAGATTATATCTTTCTGTTTGTTGTGGTTAAGTTTATAGCTTATGAAGTACTTACGAGTAGGACAAGTTTCAAAGTATAGGTAGTAAATAAAAATTTATATATACTTCATGAAGGTATTACATTATATATAAATTTTCAAAACTTTGTAAGCAAGTGTTATTCATAATACTCGACTTTCACACTTCTCATAAAGAGTAGGTATAGAGCGTAATAAAGTCATCAAATTTTTAAATTCATAAATTGCTTTGTAAAGCAATTGCTGATAGGCTTATTTACCGTTCCATAATTTTTAAGCTATTGCGTGCTATTGCATATGGTCCGGGAGCCAGCAGCAGATTTTATGACCAAGTTCCTCTCAAGCGGTAATTAGTAAAATGCATCAAAGTATAGTATTATGAAGCCTCGTGAACGTCAGCTGGAGCTCGGTTGGGGGGAAGAGCGGTTGTAGCCTCCCGTATCAGCTGACGGTTTTTCCACCAAGATACAGCCAGCTGACATATATATTTATCCACAGTTACATATAAGCTATCATCAGGTAAATTTTTGTTTGAGAGGAAATAACGGAAAATAAATTTTTCTTTAAATTTAACTTTCATGTTCGAGACACCAGCTGACGTATAATACACCATGTTGTAACCAGCTGACTATTTTTTTTCGTTGAGATATTGGGTTAGCTACAATTTGACAAATTTTTAGCTGAGAGGAAATGAATGAATGAATGTATTTTTTTTCCTATGTGCGTGGGAGAGGCTACAACCGCTCACCCCCCCAACCGAGCGCCAGCTGACGTTCACGAGGCTTTATAATACTATACTCTCATGCGTCTGACGAATTATCTCTTGAGAGGAAATAGTTAACCAAATTTGCACCTGGCTCCCTAACCAATAGCTTTTATCTTGACTTTGAGCGCGGTGATTGAATGTAAAAATTCCGTAACGAAAAAACCTAACACCCCCCACTCCAACCGGCACAGCTGCAGCGATGCGATCACAGGATGCGATGCTATGCAATAGCTTTACCGCGGAAGCCTATCTATATAATATATACATATATATAAAACTCAAAGGTGACTGATATAGTGATCTATCAACGCACAGCCCAAACCACTGGACGTATCGGGCTGAAATTTGGCATGCAGGTAGATGGTAGGACGTAGGCAATAGGCATCCGCTAAGAAAGGATTTCCCGAAATTCTTGCGGGAATGGGGAAAAACGGGGATGCACGTACAAAGTCGTGGGCGGAAGCTAGTTAAAGATATGAATGTAGAAAAGACAGTCATTCTTATTATCTATTGTATGTTTACTACACTTATATAAATAAATGAAATGTAATAAAATGTAATTAAGACAATTAGCTCATTATACTAGTTACTACCTATACCTACTAATAATAGTGATTTAAATAATTGTGAAAATATTATAATAGTTACAATAATTATTAAAATCTGTATTAGTTGTTTTGTCATTTGCAGAACCAATTAGGAGGATAAACAGTGAATTTATCGAATGTTTAAACAAAAATAAAATAAGACAAAACATTAAAATATTGTGTATAAAGTATACACAATCATTTTTGATTTGTATCAGTATTTGAAATATAGGATATAGGTCACAGATAGTGTGACCCACGGCTATCTATCACGGAAATAATTTTTCAAATTGGAACATGTAGTTCCTGAGATTAGCGCGTTCAAACAAGCAAACTGTTCAGCTGAACAGTTTGCTTTGTTTACTAATATTATAAAGCTTTATAATATTAGTATAGATTTGCCATCCCGCACTTGGGCAGCGCTAGTTTTTCTATGATATGAGAAGAGGATGTTTTATTTTAAAACTAAGAAATCGTTGATTGATTGATAATAATATCTTTATTGTTTTTGTTAATAACTTTAGTTGAATACCTACATCAGTAACTAAAGTTAAAATGAATATATCATTATAATATTTATTTTAAGAATCTTGAAATCCAGTTACATTTACTGTCTGGCGTTTTTTTATATCAGTTTTTTTTATATTTACATTCCTACAATTAAAAAACATACATATTTATAAAATGGCTACATCAGTACTAGCAAATTAAATTTGAATTATGTGTCATTTATTGCATTTAAAAATGATAAATAAAGTTTATTGTTCACAAAGTAAACATGCATTTTAACTCAACATTAACTAATGCAAGTGTGTAAGCGCAAAAATATGAATAAATTAATTGTAAAGGTACTTACCTACTTAATATGTTACTGGAGATATAAAATAACACACCTAATTTTAATAAAATTAATAAAGTAAAGGTAAAACGCCGAATATGTCCAGGTATTTTACTGTAGATATGAAATAATACACCTAAAAACTTAATAAAATAATGAAACGAATAGCGCCGAATACGTAGAGATTTACACGTGGAATCATGTAATGCACATAATTATTGTAGTTAATTAAGTTACTAAGAAGTATCTAATAGCTTGTTTATTCAAATTAAAACTTTTGTATTAATTGGTGATGCAATGTATTGACTGGCAAAGACTGGAGAAAAGTCTTTGGATATACCTAATGAGCGATGAGACCAAAAAGAAAATTTCAAACGACTTTGTCAAATAGGGCTGCAGATATCATTATTAAGTATATTACATAATTATAATTAAGTATTTTTATAAGGTGGAGATTCTGGATACGTGAAAGGCTATCAAGTTATCAACGCACAGAATATAATAAACACGAAACGGATATACTAAACACAAAACAAGAATTCTATTGTGGTTTTCTTGGATACATAAGGCAACCCTTCTTAGCAAAGGTTCATACATGGAATTTCTCTACCTACCAAAAATACGCTGATTCCTTAAGGATTCGTATTCAAAAGGCGCTATCTTCATCTACCTATCCTTGCCTAATACATTGAGTAGAAAAACAAAGTTGCCAAGTAATGAACGTATACAAATAGGCGTTGCGTCTTCAAGATAAAACTTTCAACAAAATGAATGGAGAATTTCTCATTTTAGATTTGTTTGAGTATACGGCGAGGGACGTTATCGCCCAAACTTTCGTCTTTATGTGAGATTTTAATTAAATTGACTTTTTTGATTCCGCCACGCCTTCGTAAATGGATATTGAGGGAAACTTTTGGTGCGATAAAGAATTTTTGACGGGGTATTTTTGTCCCTGAAATTTGGCATTATCAGTTAAATTATGCGATTGATTTCATTATTCGATAGCTAAGCTTTGTGGGTACCTAATTGAATTGTGAATTAGAATAATTTTGTTTGGTATATTAAAAATCGACTGATGTAGCGCATATAATGGGGTGTACTGGTGTTTTTATTTAAAACTAGCGGTCCCTTCGCCCGTGGTACATATTTACGTTTTCTCTACATAAAAACCATCCTCGTACTTCAAGGAATATAATAAAAAAAGAATTATCGAAATCGGTTCAGCCGTTCTCGAGTACCAACACATTTTGCGATTCATTTTTATATTTAAAATATGTTTATCAAGTTTAGTAGTTTTGAGAGGTACTTACTCCCAGTTATGGACTGAAAAAAAGTTTACAGGAAAATTATTTACATACTTTTTTATTATCTGTGTTAATCTGATTTTACGATTCGAATAGTTATGATATTTAATTACCAATACGTTAAATTATAATGCAATGGCATGTCTAAATATTACACCGTACATCTTCAAAATACATTGTTATTTTAAAAATGATATTTTATCTGTGTTTAATGTTGTGGAAATACTGATAAAAACTAGGCTTAAAAATAATGAATTAAATAGACTGGTTTTAGCCAAAAAACGTTACTGGACGTTCAATCTTTTATTATCAGTCGTTACAAATCAATAATCATGTACAATTTTTGTACAAGTGACCTTTTACCTTATTGCAAAAGTTTTATGTTTATTACTTATCACAATAATTTTTAACATACAATTTGGCATAATGTAGACCGTATACAGGGTGTCCCACTATTGGTAAGCGCGAAGAGACTTGTAGTTTAGCATACACTGATCACATAAAAATACTTAACAACAAAATTACGTCAAAAATGTATACAATAAATCTTCATTAATTATAGTTAGTATCTTATCGTTACATAAAAGAAAATATACATTTAAAACACAAAAAAACTACTACAAAGGTTTGAAATCTAAATACATAATTTAATTTATTTGAATAAAATATAAAAAAGAATATAATCTTTCTAGATTTCAAAGTGTCCTAAAAACATTTGACGACCTCTAATTTAGTTTATTTGGACATCTATACGAATATGCACATGTTTTACTGTCTGTTTGTTATGCTATTACGTCTAAACCACAGCACAGATATGGATTCTATATCTTAGAATTGAAAATATTTGAAGAATCAGAATAAAACCTATGCTAATTTTTTTAATAGTACATGGATGACAACTTCCCTTGTCATAGAAGATGAAAGTGTTTTAGTCAATAGATTTTTTTCCGCAGGTGAACCCGCGGGGCATAGCTAGATTACCTTATTAAAATATTAAGATTCACCAACTCAACTTTAAATAAGAGGACAATAAAACAATGAACTTTGGGTAAAATAATAAATATCAGGTTATAAGAGTATTTTAGTTTGAACATAAATATTACACTGAAATGTGAGAATATTTGATGATATATCATCAAATATAGGTAGGTACAATTAATAATTACATAAAAGTAAAACGCATAAGTAATATATACATATTTTAAAAATGTTATGTATTACGAATGTTTTCATGTAAATAATAATTTAGATTCATTGTACAATATAATTATATAAAAATGCATCTTCAAAGTTATATTATGAAAAATAATATTATGTTGTATAAAAAGTTCGTTTATTGAACTTGTTTTTGCATAATTAAGTACTTATCTTTCTTTATTATATATAAAAATGAATCGCAAAATGTGTTGGTAAGCGCATAACTCGAGAACGGCTGAACCGATTCGATAATTCTTTTTTTATTATATTCCTTGAAGTACGAGGATGGTTTTTATGTAGAGAAAACGTAAATATGTACCACGGGCGAAGCCGGGGCAGACCGCTAGTAATATTATGTAAATGCAAATCAAATGTATCAGCGCCATCTATTAAAATTTTGCAGAACTATTATAACGCCTCATCTCGAAGGCTTTGCCGAATATTGATGGAAAATAAGCACTGAGGTCTGAGATATTTTCTTATTAGCTTCATTGTTATTATTGAATACATTTCTATTCCATAGAAATTGAATATGATGCAATATTATTAGTCTTATTGGTTTTTCATTCATACTTTGGAATTTTGCCATGAACCAAATATTAATATGACTTAAAAAGTTCCTAGTGCTTATTAGTTCAAATAAGAATTACATATGTTTTACAAGTGCTGTACTTGAAATGATGAATTTCATGTTTATTATGAAACGATTCTTCTTGTGAGTTTATGTTAAATGAGGATTATGGATGGTAGAGTAATTTATACCTACCTATAGTTGAGTTACTAAATTGTTCGATGACTTATTAAGTGTGATATTTGGCTTATAATAAGAGTTATAATGTCCGTGTGTAAAGTTAGCTAGCTACTAGTTATTATTCTGTGGTAATGTTAAAAATAAACTTTTTTTAATAATATCCAAAAAATGAACAATACTTTCTTTGTTTACTCTCAATATCACCTTCAATTTATTTATTTGTATACATTAATGCATAGTACCGAAAATTCACACATTTCAATATTTTTTTTAATATAGAGCATGTAACTTCCATAATTTTTAATTTACCGAAAATTGTGATTTATCCTTGCATCAGTAAACAGCAAACTCAAGTGAAATGAAATTCATTCAAAACAGGAGTGGTGCGTATAAAATTAAAGTTATTTATATTTTACAAAGAATTTCACAATTTTGTTGGATCCCATTAAGCGTGCAAAAAGGTCTAGTTGCGAGATGATGTGTGGCCTGCGCCTGCGCTTGAGCATAATGTTTGGTAATCCCTTGTTGGGAACAAAAAATGTGGGAAATATGCAGTTTGGATAGTGATGTTTGAAATTATTATCGATAAATAAGTAGATGTATAATACATAGTATGGAAGTATCAAATAATAGCGTACCTAAGTAATAAAATATAGGTAATACTTGTGTTTGAAAATATTGCATATTATATGACATACATTTTTTAAATTAACGATAACTCATAATTGTATAGTTACTTTCATAAATAATAGTAAATAACAACACTATCAATGAACGAAATAAACGAAAATGTCTCAAGCGTTAATATAATTAATTATAAATGATAATTAATACCAGACCATAGTCTCTGTTGTAAAACATTTCTGTACCTCACCCTCAATATTATATTTTGAAAATTCCAAATGAATTTGTATGAAACCTGTTAATACAATAAATTTATCGACAACCGACCAAACTTGTAACATCACTTTGGCTGTCTAAAACGTAACGCATCGATTCCCTGATAGAATAATGACGCGCCCACGGTCCGCCATTCAAGCCCACATTGACAAAAGCATGGCAAATAGCCATTATTATTAACAGTGCAGCCTCTATTAATATGATAGACCTCTGCAGGCGTTTATTGACTGCGCTATTATCGCCCCTGCGTATATTTTGTGGTTATGTCGCCGTTTATCGACGATATTCTGGTAAATTGTAAGAGCATGGTGCGAATTTAATTTAGGTTCACTGGATATTGTTTATAGCTCTAATCCTTGTAGCTTAGAAAGCTGAATTTATGTGTTAGATGTTTTGTAATAGTAGAAGTATTATTAGTTTAATTTGCGAATTGTAAGGCATTATAAATATTATGTAACATTTTTATCCCTATAAATTTTGAATTTAAATTATAGTTACATAAGGATTGCAGGCGGCTTTACCAGCGTGGTTAAAAGAAATTACCATCAGAATGACTGTTCACTGCGGTAAGAAGTACCCTATATCACTCTCTAGCCTCCTCGTCCTCACTATCCCCATACTTTAAAATCGCGTTATTGCGACATAAAAGAATATACAAACAAACACGCATTTATCATGTTATAGTTAGGATTTTATTTATATTTAAATTTTAAACAATATGTTATTGCCTATAATAAAATAAAATAATAGCCAACCTCAAGGCGTTAGTACAAACGTCCAATTTGTCAAACGTGGGCAAAATCTCACGAAACATTTTTCACCCCGATTGTGTGAACGCTATAAATAAAACACGCCCATTTCAAACTATATTGTTCCGGATTCAACTGTCGATCGCTTTGCCAACATTTGATTTTGTTGATAGTATTTGTAAACAGTTGATTGTTTGAACAAACACTATCCGCATTCAGAATAGCTTGGCGTTACGTAAAATATCGTATTGTTGTATATTGCTGGGCATATTTCTGTTTTTATTGATAACACTTTCCTTGTGGTTTAATCACTTGTAATTATATACACATTACACGTGTATTTTTTGATCTTTGGGACTTTCTAAGGCTTCCAGGTATTCTTTTATTGTATTTATGAAAATGTGTATGACATCTTTGAAGTTATCATGCCGTAACCTAACATATAAAAATACGTAGGTAATAAAAATAAAGCTAAATTCTTGGTAAAATATACCCAAATTAACGACAACCATTTTGGTCGAATTAAATTAATGTCAAAGAATGTATGTGAAGGCGGTTACGTAAATCCATTGTGGAGTAAGTAATCTATCCAAATTTCGTTGACAAACGAATTTGTAAGCAATTGTATTTACTTTTTGCAAACCATTTTACTTGAACAAACATTAAAAGGAAGTTTATTTAAGGGCTGTAGTTGAAAAAATCGCGGTTGGGACCCAAAGCTTTTCTACATTGATTAATCCGGTCGATAAGAGCTACAAAGGCTTACAAATGTGTGCCGAACAGATTCCAGATTGAAGCGGATAAAGTCACTTTTAAGGCAGAAAAATGTTTTTTGTTGAATTTATCTCTGATCTTTGTGGTGTTGTGCAGCACGTGTTTTGACTAGTGATTATATTTCGCAGGCGCTTTTTGTAGCCAATTGCTTGCATAATGCATTTGATGGTATCTCGTCGGTGACATCTGAGGTTGCAACTTGCAATGTCCTATGAAGTTCTCAGTTAACAATATTGTAGGAGCTTTATGGAGGTTAGATGTTATATATTATTATGTGGTGACAATAACAAACATTTAGCATGTCTGTAAGGTAGTCAAAATGAAAAAGAGCGAGCGAGCGAGAACTTCTGACACGTGTGCAAACACGTGTCAGAAGTGAAACTTGACAAGATTCAAAGATTCCATAATCGCCGCCTTACTCCATGACGTGACGGTATTCCATGACGCGACATTGAAATTTTACTCTAAGCGCGCCTATGGAAGTTTTACTTCAATAAATATATTGTAAGTTATGCGTTTTATTATGTTCTGCCTTTTCTTCACATTAAAGTAATATTATTACAGGTCGTTACCTTTTTGTATACTAAGTTGATTTTGAACTTGTTTTGGATAGAGCAAAAAACAAACAAACAGAGGCATAAAAATATTCGAATATACAAGATAAGGAATATGAATATATTATAATAAGTTGTTGTTTGCCAATGTTGTATAATTTAATATGCTTTAAACATAATATCGCATTCTACATAACAACATTATTGCTCAAATAAACATTCAGGCGTTTTTGTTTCGATAATATCTACCATTTTTTAAATAATTTACAGGTACCAAGTATATGCAACACCCACATGATTTTTATATTTATAAATTGGTCCGTATTAAGTGAATGTTATTTCGTTCTTTCTTTCAAAATAACAATAACATTTTAATAAATATCTAGAGTCTAGCTCTAGCATATTTATTTTCTACATTACATTAATAAAAAACATAATGAACAATTTTTATCAAAACGTATCACAATAGGCATCAAAAATAAAAATTCTTTTTTGTGATCACCTAAAAACAAGATCGGTACACCAGATAAAAATTTCATAGTTGTCAAACCATGTAATATTTTATGTTTTATGAGAACTACATTCGACTCTTAATCTCACACGATTCAAAGAAATCATGATTCATGCCAACACACGAAATAATCTTTTACAACTAAACTAGTTCTACTAGAACATTCTAAATTTCTTAGAATATAGCCGTGTTAATTGCTCATAAGGACACTGTGTGTGGTACACATCACTGATCGAAATGATAATGCACCGAAAACTTAGTGAACGATATAAAATTCCATAACATGAATGTCACGAAGTCATTACACGGTGTCCTTAGAATGCCTTTGAAATAGATGTAACCGCAGTTAAGAATTTGTGGGTTTTTTTCACATTCTATTACACTATTGTTTACGATTATAGTTGTTTTATTCAATTAAAAGTGGATTTAAAAGTTCAAACTACAGTTTAACGATGCCGATATTATAACTGTTCAATTATTTATTAAAGAAATATGTATATTTCATTTAAACATAAACGATTAATACTTACTTGAAATATTGCAACAATAAACGACAGAGACATAACATTGAGTAAACAACGACTTAAGTCCGCTGTTCATCCTAAGACGCTATTGTTATTAAACAAACAATTTTTGCTTCAAAAGCAATTCATTGTGAGTATAGCCATGCGAGTGACAGTGTATAAACAGTCCCTGGGGCCTATTGTGGCAACTAAGACAGTCCTTTAATCTGCTGAAAACAATTTCGCACGAATTGTCGCTGCTTTGTGAGCGTTGTTTGGACTTGTTCAATCGCTTGTTCAATTTTGGGGACAGGGATTTGTCTTAAATCTGCAAGGATTTTATTTGGGGATGTGATTAGATATTTGGAGATTTCAGCCCACATGTATTGTGCTTTTTGGTAACGATAAGTATGATGAAGGTTGAGGGTTTAACTATGTTTCATAATGAATAAAACGTAGGTATGTCAGTAAATATTGTGTTGGGCAAGATGAAGAATTTTATTTTGACATAGAAAATATCATATTCAAATTAAATACACATTGAATACAGATAAACCTGGCTTCCATAACTTCCCACTAAGTAGGTAGTAGTAGTGATTTCTGTTTATTTGTAGAGATGCAATTAAAAATAATTTGGAAAATCCAAAAGTGCACGCCTCATAATTTTTTTTTAATAAATATTTATTAATTATTATTTTTGTTTATTTAATAACAATTAAACCACATCGAATCAGACCCTGAAAAATGAAAGGGTTCTATTCCTGAGCA
>CAJQZN010043253.1:2786-52504 GCA_907164685.1 Colias eurytheme
GGAAAATGCCTGGAAAATGTCTGGAAAATATCCGGAAAATGCGTGGAAAATTCCGGAAAACCCGTGGAAAATGCCTGGAAAATCCCTGGAAAATATCCGGAAAATCCGTGAAAATGTCCGGAAAATATCCGGAAAATGCGTGAAAATGTCCGGAAAATAACCGGAAAATACCTGGAAAATGTCTGGAAAATATCCGGGAAAAGCGTGGAAAATTCCGGAAAAACCGTGGAAAATGCCTGGAAAATCCCTGGAAAATTTCCGGAAAATGCGTGAAAATGTCCGGGAGAAGCGTGGAAAATGCCACTTCAAATTTGCGAAGTAATTAAAGCAGTAAACCAAAAAAGAAAAAGAAAGCTAAAATCTTTCATATTAAATGTTACATATGGGATATTCATATTTCATACTTAATGTATGGGAGGGTTTAAAGATAATTTTTTTGATATTTCTCGATTTATTTTTAAAAATTTATTACCGCCATTTTACTCATTAGGTTAAGTACTTTCGATATCAGTTTAAAGTTTTTTGTTATCTGTAATACTTACGGAAAAATCGCCTGTGCACACTTAACGATTACACCCTGTATATTACGTATATATTTTCATTTTATTTAAACAGTCCTAAGATGGATCTCAGAACTTTTGGCTATGCATTTTCTAAAAAAAAAAAAAATATTATTCCAGTATAAATCTAACTATATAGTTATCACATTGATCATGATTTTAGTTTAATTAATTTAAATAATTATTGATAATATTTGAATGCTATCCATATTGATGAAAAAAAGACGGGTTGCACTCCGGGAGTGCCGGGAGAAGTGATAACTTGATTATTAACGTTGAGCAAGTTTGATATTTTGGAATGGTATCCGACTAACGCTTTTTCGATCAGGTCACGTTTCCTAACGCGAGTTTAAGATTTTAAACCCATTACAAAAAAAATGCTCAACGCCGTTAAAGAAGTTTTCACTTCAAAAAAAAACTTGAGAGGTGTCAAGGGACACCCGGATGGAACGAAGTTCCTTTCGATTATTTAGTGAAGGAATTGTAATAAAATTTTATTTTTATTAAGTTATAATAATATCTATTTTGACGTGACAACGTCTTAAATTAGGTTGCGACTGGGAGTCACTTATGAAAAAGTGTAACGCTCGGTAACGTTACGATGAGTCACCGAACGAGAGAGAGGCCCGCGGTCTGCCGCGCGCGCAGCACATAAATATTCTACCGAGAAAAAGACGTTGTCACGTAAAATCTTCGCCCGTAAAACCGACTTTACAGGCAACCATTTTTTATATATATATTGAAGCGGGATTGGCTCGTGCAGCGATCAGGGTAGGAACGTACAGGACCGAGGTTGGCTCACGCTAGATTGGCTGGTCGCGCGCTAATTTCTTGTTTATTTCAAAACCATCGCATATTTCAAAATTCTAACTCGGTACACGTTATAGGTTGTATATTTTATAGTTAATATCCAAAAAGTCGTAACTTTACGTTTGTTATTTTGAAGATGCTAATGAAAATTTGTATTTTTTTTTTTCGAGAAAATATCATGGAATCATGTTTCTAAAATGGTATACGGATTGTGTTGATGGCATATCTTCTTAATACTTTCTTAATATAATATTATATAAATCTCGTGTCACATTGTTTGTCCTCAATGGACTCCTAAACCACTTAACCGATTATAATAAAATTCGCACACCATGTGCAGTTTGATCCAACTTGAGAGAAACATTGTGACACGAGATTTATATATATTAAGATTGGACTTAACCATTTTGATACTTTAAGATTGCGACCGAAGGGCTTGTATCCATGGTTATGAATAAATTATTAAAAAAAAAACTACAGTTGTCAAGAATTTTGAAAAGTTTAAAGTTTTAAATTCGTTAGAAACAAACCGTAAACGCAACTGAACGCAACCGGCAACGTGTACCTACCTCTTTTATTTCTAAAAATTTTACAAAACACTGGTAGGTAATTGATGTGTTTTCTCTAGTTTTTCTTATATAACCTTGTAATTAATGTAAGTAAACGTAATAATAAGCCGAATCAATTGAATTCACAATCAAACAATTCATAATGAATTGACTAACACGCTGTCGTCTTTTGCAGAAATTGCCTTCACATTGTTATTTGAGATTGTAACAAAATTCAAACATTTAAATGGATGATTTCATGAAAATAGAAAAGATCGGTGAAGGTACTTACGGTATTGTGTACAAAGGTAAAAACAAAATAACAGGACAGTATGTGGCTTTGAAGAAAATACGATTAGAATCGGAAGACCAAGGTATACCTTGTTCGGCTATAAGGTAAATTTTATAGGTTCTGTAGAATAGCAAAATTGTATAGAAATAATTATCTTTTGTAAGTTGTAACTAAATTAAATAAATATAATAATCTTATATATAAAAATGAATCGCAAAATGTGTTGGTAAGCGCATAACTCGAGAACGGCTGAACCGATTTCGATAATTATTTTTTTAATTATATTCCTTGAAGTACGAGGATGGTTCTTATGTAGAGAAAACGTAAACATGTACCACGGGCGAAGCCGGGGTGGACCGCTAGTAGTATATAATAATATAATAGGTAATAATAATCATTATCATAAATTTCAATCGTTATCATAAATTTCATTTAGAATTAAAGTTCTTACACATTTAATAATTTATTTATTTCCTCTTTTAAATTTTATACATAACCTCTTTTACAGAGAAATTTCTTTGCTCAAAAAATTGAACCATCCAAATATTGTGAAATTGAAAAATGTTCTGATGGAGGGGAATAAACTGTATCTAATTTTAGAGTTTCTTTCCATGGATCTCAAAAAATACATGGATTCATTGGGATCAGGCAAGGTATGCTCCTTAGTGTTTTATTAATAGCTAGCGACCCGCCCCGGCTTTGCACGGGTGCAATGGCGGCCGGCCGGTACCGCCGCAAACGCTAAGTCCCGCAATTTTTAAAGCTGTAATATCTTCGAAAATATTCACTTAAATATGGCCCTATAACAGTGTAAAGGGCCATATAGATAATTATATGGGTGATTATACAAAAATGGGGTAACTCGATGTCATCAGCCAATTTAAACAAAGTCTTATTATATTTTATTCAAATAACAATCTATTTTGAAACAATGAAGCGTCCTTTATTTGGTCACTCAATTTCACTTCTTTATTTAAAATACAAATGAATAAAAAAAATAAATTAATACTTCAACGTCAGTACTTTGGCATGTCACAACTCCGAAAACCAACAATCAAGTGACTATCGTTTAAACATTATCATCGATTTAAGAAAACTTACTAATTCACTACAATCTTTGATGTACATAGTATTATATACTTACTACAACTTTCATAACGCAATGTTTTCCATTTTATTTAAAAAATAAAATTAAACTTTGTCATCGTTTTCACTAGTCAGTCCGTTGTGTGTTTTTTAAATTTGAAATTCTCGCTAAATATCACCAAGTCGAGGTCAAATCCCTGTCTAAGTATTAATGTTGGTAATGAAGTTACTTGTGCACCGCATATTTTGACGGCCGTCTTAACTGTACCAGCGCCAGTCAACATTTCAGTCCTATGGTGAGTCGTTATTTTATTGTTAATCCGAATTTTATTTTCATTTATAAATGGTTAACTATGATTTGTAAAAATATAGTTTGTTGTTATTAGAAATTAGGCAAAAAAACATAATTTGTGATTATAACCTCATATTAAGTCCCTTTTCATCAATCCGCTGGCATCAGTCCTTTGTCAGATATAGTGCCAGAGGACTGACGCGACCCCGTAGTACTGATGATTCTGTCGTTTTTGAGAACTTTTATCTTGATTGCTATTGGTATAAGCATTTCTATTTTATATTTCAGTTTAAAACATCATGCGCCACGCTAACAGAAACTGAATTTGACTAGGGAAGACACATTTAAGAAAGAGTAGCAAAGAAAAGAGCTATTGAAACAAACTACTAATAATTTTATTAAAAAGATCTTATTTTATTTTAATTATTGAATTTGATGCTTTCAGGGCATAGCTTTTTATATTTATCAGATAAATACGTATACGTATAATACTGTGAAGTAAAATTACCTCAAAATAACATAAAAGTTAATTAATATACTTAATAACATTATAAAAATGTCAAGGGGCTCTTATGAAAACTCAGATGAGACTTTCATTCGAGCCTTTGGTTTTTAATTTTACTATAATTAGTACTTTTAACATAAATATTGGTAGATTTTTAGGGCTCCGAACCTCAAAAGGAAAAAACAGAACCCTTATAGGATCACTTTGTTGTCCGTTTGTCTGTTAAGACGTTTTTTTTGGAACGCGTGGAGGTTCCAAAAAATTCTCTGAAATCTGAAATTTATATTGGATACTCAAGATTAAGAACCCTTCGGGCTGTAAAAAAATCAAACTTATAACGCAACGCAATCAAAAGATACCTACATCCGTTAATACTGCAAATTTCCGCAAAATTCAATATTCGCAAGGGAATAAAAAAACACACAGGATGCTTGCCGTGTATACAGTCTACTATAAACTGCTATTTAGTTTACTTCTACTTGGTAAATAGCAACGACTTATAACACAGATAAAGGAAAAATTGCTAAAGTGTAAATTTTTAGTTACAAACATAATAAAAAATAGGTTTGTTAGGACTCCAACTCGCACTTGGCCGTTTTTTTGTTTCTATTGTTTGTGAATTACTTGAAATATCAAGTAAAACTAAGTCAAAGTAGTAAAAGTTAAGTAAGAGAGTAAGAATATTCACGTAGCGTTAAATGTCAGAAGGCTGTTTTGAAACTTGAGACATTGTTTTTTCCCAGTATCACATATTATTAATTTTCATTTTTAACCAACTAACTAAGTGATTTTAATACTTAAAAGACATGTGCTATTATTAAAACTGAGAGATTGGTAGTAATTTTCATTCAATTTCTTTAAAAATATTACAAAATTGTGTTTTTTATCAGTACCATGTTAGTCTCGTCAGTCCCCTGGAGGCCAATTCCAGAAAATTTTAAATATCTCACAATCTACTTAAAAAACTGGCTGGCCCGATTTGGAACAATATATTCATTTACACCCTAATTTGTAACAATCTGATATAAAAAATATAGTAAACAAAATATCCTCAAAAGTTACCCCATTTTTGTATAATCACCCATATATTATATTAAATTTGATAACAACTAGTTACAAAATAATTTAAAAAGTGGAATCTTCTATTACTTTGTGTAGTATGGGAAAAGTACATTACAAGTCTGTTTCATTAGTTGATTACATACTAGGCCAGTGAAGAGTCTTTTTTTGTTTCATCTATCTAACTTTTGTAGTGATATTTAGAAGTAATCTAATAAATCATAGGTTTATCCGCATGTTTTAAAGCTACAAAATACTCTAATGTACTTAAAATAAAATAGACAATAGCTTTAGTCAAAATTTGAACAAAATGTTTCATAGCAATAGCAAGTAAATGAAATGATTGCTGGATAATAACAATGATATTTATAATTTTATTACAGTTTATAGACCCAGAGACCGTGAAGAGCTACTTATATCAGATCAACAGTGCTATTCTGTACTGCCATCAACGGCGCATACTGCATCGCGATCTCAAGCCACAAAACTTGCTCATTGACAAAACTGGTATTATTAAGGTGAGTTTTAATTATATTTGTGTGTAATAAGCTGATACATTGAATTTGCATTGTTAAATGAAACCTAGAATTAATAAACTGGATGTTTAATACATGTACATATTTTTATACATATAAATACAATTTTAATAAGTAAATAAATTTTTTATACATACAAAATTTTCTGTTGCTGTTGCATAAAAGTAGCTCTCCCACTACTACTACAGTTTCCAATTATGTTAGAACTTAGATATTATCATTGAACAGTTCTGTATACCTCTTCACTTTCTCCTTTCTTACGTTGGCAGATTTAGAACACTTCACTATCTTTGAATATGTGTCTAAACGACACTGATGATTAATTACAGATATTTCAGAATTTCATCTATACAAATATTATAAAGAGGAAAGGTTTGATTTTTTGTTTGTTTGTATGAATTGAATAGGCTCCGAAACTACTTGGCAGATTTGAAAAATTCTTTCACTGTTGGAAAGCTACATCATTTCTGAGCGACATAGGCTAGGTTTTATCCCGGAAATCCCACGGGAACGGGAACTATGCGGGTTTTTTTTTGAAAACGCGGGCGAAGCCGCAGGCGGAAAGCTAGTCTAGAATAAAAGGCATTCATGTGTTTGTTATGAATGATTTATGAATTGATTATAATGTTATTTACATTTTTTACTATTTCAGGTAGCGGACTTTGGTCTGGGGCGTACATTCAGCGTGCCGGTGCGAATGTACACGCTCGAAGTGGCCACACTGTGGTACAGAGCTCCAGAGTTGATGCTTAGTGGACAAATGTATGAATGAATGAATACTCTTTATTGTACATACACAGAAATACAGTTTGTTACATGGTTCAGATAACTTATGACTAAATTAACTTATTAATTATTATATTATATAAACACAAACATCTGTTTAACTGATCCATTTCTTTTAGACTTTTAGGGACAAGTAGGTGATCAGCCTTCAGTGTCTTGCCAGACCGAGACATTTTTTTTTCTTCGTCTCCACCGTGAATCGAACCCAGGACCCCTCGGTTCTACGCTCACGCGTCAACCACTGTACCAAGGAGGCGGTCATAAAAGTACATACTGGGTTAAATAGAAAAAATATTTTTTACATTGGATAGTTCATTTTTTGCATAAGACTATATTCTATGTATATTGTATAAGATTAAATTGGATAGTCTATTTGTTGAGTTACACTGTATTTTATGAATATGTTACAGTTAAAACCCGTTTCTCATTAGAAAGTGTTTTCCCTAGTTATAACAGAATGCCTCTGACTTATTACAGTAATATATCTAACTAGCTTTCCGCCCGCGGCTTCGCCCGCTTTGTCTAAAACCTAATAATTTATATACTAAAACCTTCCTCTTGAATCACTCTATTTATTACAAAAAACCGCGTCAAAATCCGTTGCGTAGTTTTAAAGATTTAAGCATACATAGGGACATAGGGACAGAAAAAGCGACTTTGTTTTATACTATGTAGTGATGAAAAGTAAAGAAGTGAAAAAAAACACCCCTGTTTTTAAATATATTAACTTTTATTCATGTTTCACTACCAAATCATAATCTTATCAATATTTATTGAATTTCAGATATTCCTGTCCCATTGATATGTGGTCCATTGGATGTATCTTCTCTGAAATGTCCTCCAAGAAACCACTGTTCCCGGGTGACTCGGAGATTGATCAACTCTTACGTATTTTCAGGTAAAATCTTGTTTTAATATTTAAAAAAAAATCGGTTGTTTGTAAAGTAGGTTTACGATCGAGATGTTTACGTGATAACGTCTTATTGGTGGCAGCGCTCGAGATGAGACGGGAGATCGGTCCGTCTCTCTCTCGTTATACCTGCGATCGCGCTCGTGAGGTTTTGGTGTGACACAAGTTTCTGAACATGTCACCCGACTAAAACGATTTTAAAAACGTTATCACGTTAATATGTTAATAGATTGTTATATAACTTCTATGACTATACATCTGACCAATGGAAATCTATAATTTCATAGATAGCCCGAACTTTAAATTAACACGAAAAAATTTCAATGACTAATTCTAAAGTGTTTATTATTTCTTATTACAGAATGCTAGGGACTCCGACAGAAGAAATTTGGCCAGGAGTTTCATCTTTACCTGATTACAAGTCAACTTTGTCCAACTGGACAACATTCAATCTTCATAATCATGTATGTTTCATTTATTTTATAAATATTGTAAAGATATCTTCACAATGTGGGTGCTCCACGGTTGCCTTCTTTGCCCCAAGTGCCTTCACTGACTAGGTGTGCCCCACGGTTTCTGGCACATTAATAAAAAAAAAGTCCTAGTATATGTATGTAGCACATGTTACATATTGCCAAGAAGCTTATATCTAATACACTGGAGATTGCACTATGACCATTAACTTGTAACAAGAAAATATGACGTTGAATGACGCCTGTATGTTTTATGTGTTACAAGTTAATGGTCATAGTGCAATCTCCAGTGTATTAGATATAAGCTTCTTGCATATTGCATGTGCATGGAGTCTCTGAAAATGGAATGTATTTTCCTGCAAACAACATAGATATGATTTGATGGTGAACAAAAAAGTAATTGAATTTGAAGGATTTCTTTAAATAACTTTTCAACTGAGAAATGAAATCTTTAACTTATTATCATAATAGCAAGAGGTAGTATGTATTTCTATAATTCAATTGTAAAATTTTGTTGAAATCCAGTTCATTAGCTTTTTGTGACAGAGTAATAAATATCCAACCCCTGCTGTGCCCCGCGGTTTCACCCGCAGTGCTCCGCTCCTGTTGGTCTTAGCGTGATGATAAAGCCTAAAGCCTTCCATGATAAATGGGCTATATAACACAGAAATAATTCTCAAATTGGACCAGTAGTTCCTGAGATTAGCGCGTTCAAACAAACAAACCTTTCAGTTTTATAATATTAGTATAGATTACTAATTCTTATTCTGACCGCCTCCTTGGTACAGTGGTTGACGCGTGAGCGTAGAACCGAGGGGTCCTGGGTTCGATTCCCGGTGGAGACGAAGAAAAAAAAAATGTCTCGGTCTGGCAGGACACAGAAGGCTGATAACCTACTTGTCCCTAAAGAAAATCGATCAGTGAAACAGATGTATGAATAATGCATCTGCCCCTTACCCCACTACGGGGACACGGGACTTCACTTTTCTTTCACTAATTCTTATTCTGTTCAAATTCAGGTACAAAACCTCGACGAAGTGGGCATAGATCTACTCCAAAGGATGCTCGAATACGACCCTTGCAAGCGCATCACAGCACGAGATGTGAGTCGACACCGCTACTTCAGAGACGTGACTCTGCCCCCCGGCCTCAAGTGACGGCTTATGTAAAGCAAGCGGGCACTGAAGTAGTGGCCATCACAGCATGAGATGTGAGTCGACACCGCTACTTCAGAGACGTGACTCTGCCCCCCGGCCTCAAGTGACGGCTTATGTAAAGCAAGCGGGCACTGAAGTAGTGGCCATCACAGCACGAAATGTGAGTCGACACCGTGTAGTGCCTGTACGAAGTGACCGCAGTATACTAAAGTACAGTTGAGGACTGTGAAGAATTTTCTATGTTAACCTGGTAAAATGTCTGTCGCTACTGTGTAAAAATCTTGTAAGCAGGTTAAAACTATCTTTGTCGATTAGGCGAACGTAGATATGGTATATAATGTGTCATTAATATGCAGAAAACACATGGCAATGGAGCAACAAGCTCCAGAATTTGCATTATTTTACACAGGAGCGACGGTAAAGGCTAGGTTAAGTTCAAATGATAAATTTTCTCCGCAAGGATAGGCTATTCTGGGTTAATGTAGAAAACTCTTTTTAGTTCTTGACCATACTTTAGTGGAACAGTGAAACAGTGAATGTGATAATGTATCGTGAGTGATTTTGAATGTATATGGTTAATTGAAATTGAAGACGGTATCTTAGATAGTTGAAGTAACCTACATCCTGTCTACACAATGGGCAGCGTTGGGCCAGTAGAGATAATCATGATAGTAGAGGCCCATGTCTATGATCGGCCGTTATTGTAGTAGACCAGGAGATATTGACACAAAATTTCGAGTCATTTGTAAAAGGATGGCGGTTCTACAGGGTTCTTAGAGCGTATACGCACTATGCGGGTAGCCGTCCGGCTGACCGCAAGCACAATTATGTACGTAATATTCATTTCTATGCGCACTGCGATGCGGCTACCGCAGACCGCACAGTGCGCGCTACTAAGCCGCCGGTACCAGCGTTCACACCATCATTTTTCTTTTTGTCATTGCGTACTAAGAACCCTGTAGAACCGCCATCCTGTTACAAATGACTCGAAATTTTGTGTAAATTTCCCCCGTCTAAGATGTTTATTCGTGATCGCCGTTAGCGTGGAAACATCGCCGATCAATTGTTGGGCCAACGCTGCCCATTGTGTAGAGAGCCCATTAATTTGATAGAACTATTGTTAATAACGTTGGCAAATTTAAATTATTTGTCTGGATATTGTCGTAATTATGTCTGTTTAAACTAGTGTCATAGTTTGTGGAGCTTTATAGTTTTTTGATGGGATTTATAATCTCATAACAGATTTTTAATATAATTTTATACTAAATATACAACTAAAAAGCTCCATTTATTATGACACTATGAAACAATTTTGTCAGTCAATCATATATGATCAAGATATCACTGGATTGTTATTTATATTTTTTATGACACGAATAAATTATGGACAAGGATTTTTTACAGTTTGCTTCAAAATATAACTCATTTATAATAACCAATAAAATGTAATTATCTGATGATTTCCTTGTAATAATATTAATACAATGTTTTTTTATGTATCGATACTTAATAATATTATGTAGTTTAACAAAACATAATGGTGTCTTTGCATTTAATAAATTTCCATTTGATTATCTCACAAATTATGAAGATATTTTAAAATAAGATTTTAGATTTATAATGTGAATTGGATTATGTTGTTGGTTTTTAAAATGGGCTCTTAAAATACTGTTAGATTTGGTTTGTCTCATAGATATATTTTTCTGGTTTCTCTGTGACAACATAATATGTTATATAATATATTATAGCTCTCAACAAAATATTATATTGTTATTAAATACATTTGAATTGCTTGTCCTGTATTTTATAATGAAAAAGGTGTTAGATACAAAATAAAACTAATTAATTTATACATATAAACCTTGTATGACTTTCCAATTCATTCAACAGATTATTTTTATACCCTTAGAGACCTTATATAAAACATATTTTATGGTATAATTGCTGGACCACTATTTTTATTTGATTTGGTATGAAAATAATTGATAATTTTAATTTTACAATGATATTAGTGCCAATGTAGGTGTTGTTAAGCTTAATGTAAGGGCACAAAAACAACAATTGTGTTTTAATTATTGACACTTAGTAATAATAAATAAATTAAATTTTTAACACAACAAGAAAAATGATGGTCAGAACGCTGATACCGGATACCTTAAGATAGTGTAATATATTTTTATATTAGAGAATCTTAAAATAAAATATTATAGTATCTTCACCGTGTGTGATGCGCTTAAGGAACTTCGTTCCAACTGTATATATATTGCATTGTTATTAAAAATTATTAAATTAAATCCATACTAATATTATAAATGCGAAAGTAACTCTGTCTGTCTGTCTGTTACTCAATCACGCCTTAACTACGGAACCAATTTGCACGCAATTTGGTAAAGAGATATTTTGATACGAGATAGGCTACTTTTTACCCCGCGAAATGGGATAGGTTTTATCCCGGAAATCCTACGGGAACGGGAACGATGCGGTCATTTTTTTGACTGCGCGGGCGAAGCCGCGGGTGCAAAGCTAGTAGTATATATTTGTGGAAATTGTTAGCAAACGTTTATTTGCGTTGGATAGAAACTCCATAACATACTGTGTGTCCTTACATATTATTATGTTATATGTGCGATGGAAGAGAAGGTAAATAAATAAAACGCGTTATTTGACACCAATTTATTAGCAGATTTGTGAGCATAGTAATTTAAAGATAGACATCTAATAATATTAATATTTTTATATTAAATTAACTGAAAATGTAAATGGCAACTCTTATGACCTGTCCAAAATACTGTCAAGTGTCAAAGTCAAATGTGTTTACTGTTTACTTTTTATACGTGATTTCGCGGTAAAGATTAAAGTTTTAAAAACTTTAGGCTCAGTCTTCACTCACTTCAGTCTTCAGTTTTAAACTTGATGCAGCTTTGTAAATTGAACAATCTATAATATTAAATGGGCTAATATCCTAAAAATGAGCACGTTCAAACTTCAAACCGCAATTATAGTATGTTTGCGGTTAAAAAGTATTATCTGAGCAGGTAAAAAGTAAATTGTTGTCTAAAAAGATTCGTGTGCAATTTAAAGTAGCCATTTACATTTACTTACATCATAAATCGGAAAGAGTCACACTCACATTCACGAAATACACAGATTACCTACAATGTTAAAGAAAACAGATTCTACAACATACATTTGTGTTTCTTAACTATTACAATTAAATTTGTCATTTGTGTAATGTGTCATCATAAAAACAGATAAAAAGAATGTAATCACTAAAATTCCGTAAAATTAACAAATAGTCGTTTCTCTTTTTCGTAAAAAACAAACAACTTAAATTAATTGCAAGACAAAACAATGTGGGTAAGTATAATAAATATTCAACGAATTAGCTTTGTACTAAAGTTAAAACAATTTAAAATTCAACAAATAATACCTACAACAAATAAAATTATCAACTGTCCTTAAATTACATAAACAATCCCTTCTATTCATCACTTCTCTAACATATTATATGTGTTCTGTAGTGAGCATTTTATGCTTTGCTTATATTCAGTGAATACTGATAAATTTAAAAAAAATATAACTAAGTAACTGTTATCAATATATAGGCTTCAAAGTTTATTTTTAATAACTCGACATCAAAGTAAATAATCAAGTACACTTAGTTACTTTTTAAAATGTATGAACTGTGTTTTAGATTGCATATATAAAATATCTGAATTTACAATTTTCAATTTAAGAACTACTTAAATAGTTGAAACTTTCTTATAATGTGATATAATATTGTCTGCACTTTGCCAAATGGTTTCACAATTAACAAAGACTTTTACTTTTGTCACAAAAATAAATTGAGTGATTTAATTGACTCAGATATGTTAAAACATAAATATTAAACTTATCTCACACATATATCACTATTAATCACAACTCACATTTGATATTATCATCGCTTCTTGGCCCCCGCATCTTACAAAAATATAATTTAATAAGTAAACGAAATATTAAAAAACTAGAAGAAATATACCTATTTATTTGTAAGTAGCACTACATTATAGTATTTGTAATACCAATTAGTATATCAGTAATATTCTTCTACAAAGGATATTCAATACATTTTTATTCTTCCTACAATTTATATGATATTTATGATAATAATTCACTTATGTCTATTATATTACAATAGTTAGAGCCAATTTCACATACTTGCTGATAAAGATAGTTCTACAAATTTTCATACAGCAACTTATATGACAAGAAATTGTGAAACTGGCTATTAGTAAGTATAGCATAAACAAGTAAGAAATGTGACCTACACTATTTATGAATAAGATGAAGAAACCAGTAAAAAATTGGGAATGTATTACCATACCATATCATAACAACATTTACACTCGAGGTATGAAGTCCTTAATTAATGACAATGTAAATTACTAATTTAATTAAGTACTCTCTACTTTATAACATTAAAAAGATGCATTACTATTTTAAAAATGGCATGTTTCTCAACAGCATAAAGGAGGTTTTAAGTCTAGGGCCCTCCATCAAAAAGTATATTTATCATTTGGACATGGTAATTAAGCAGTGAAGTATTTGTTTGAATAAAATCTTTACGAAATCGTTGGCGTATACACCATCTTATCTTAAATATATATAAAGATTAAAATTACCAGTGAATTATTTTATATTAAAACAGTATTTAATTTGAATCTAATAAAATACTAGACAAAATAAAAGATATGAACTTACACAAATAATACTATCACTTTAATACTGCTTTTTCATTTATAATGTCCAACATGTACCTGTTTCCCAAATTAATGTTGCAAATAATACCATTGAATAATTTATAATCTATAAAATAAAAAAAATATCTTTGGCACCTACACTTTGGCTCTTATTTTTAGAGCTAAAAATATATAAGTAAGTAAGTTCATATTTAAATTAAATAATTTTGCAATATTACATAAATTGTGTTAAAGAAAAAACATTTTACTATTACACCGTCTAGTAATTAGTTATAAATATTAATAACTTAAAAATTTCCACTACATTTCCAAACAATATATATTTGAATATTTAGAGTTAATCCTACAATCATGAATATAGAATTAAGATTACAACATTCCGACACCAAAATCTCTTACATTAAACACTTAAATATTAAAAAGCTAAGTACATCAACAAGTACAAATAAACATTACCCTCCTTTGTTCGGTCGGGTAAAAATATAATCATATAACGAGTTTGAGCAAAACTAGGCTTTTCAGAATAAGATATCATTTCGGTACTAATTATTATCGACTACATTAATAAATAGGTAATTAATAGGATATATCTTAATTAGATTGCAGCTTTCACAAAAATGACAAATCCAGAAAATTGCGAATCGGCAATCATAGATAGCACTTCTTTAGCTACATGAATATATTCTACTCCATTAAGATGGCACAAAGACTTCACAGTAAATGTTTATTGGGTTCCAGCAGTGAAACGTATTCCAGTGCTCTAGAAATTTCAGTGCTCTAGAAATTCCAGCGCTCCAGAAGTTCCAGCGCTCCAGAAATTCCAGCAATCCAAAAATTCCAAGTGTTCCAGGTTCTTCCACCTGCTTATATCGTCTCGGACTTGGTGATTGGACTGGATGCACTGGAATCACTGCAGAGAGCCGCCCACTATGGCAATGGAGCCTCTTCGTAGAAATCGGGCTCGTCATCCTGCTCAATGTCCTTCTGTGCTCCGTCCAACTGGAATATGGGAGATAATTTTGTAATAATGTATTAATTTTTTTTATTCAATTTAAATCTTTAACTTTTGAATCGTGAAATTACTATTCACGAAAATACTACTGAACCGACTACAATGAAATTTAGCACACATATAGATGGTAACTTGGATTAATTTTCATTCAATTAAAAACCACACTATCTAGTTTATCAAATCTATCATTACTAGATTCGTGCTCTATCTCTCAAAGATAGAACACAAACATATTCTAAATTATCGTGATAAAAATTTAAAAATATTTTGGAAAAACATCTCCGAACTGTTCGAAACTGGAAAATTGTGAAAAATTTTGTATATAATCGATAGGTATGTGTATAAGTCGTATCTCGCAATCTTTCTTTTATACCGCTATTTATTATATGTCCTCATAGAACAGCGTTTGCCTGGTCAGCTTACTAGTAATATATCGACTTATTATAATAATAAGCTTCATTAACTAACTCAAACAACAAAATAATATTTACCGCACGCAGTTGCAGCGGTGTAAACATATAAACCATGGACATCCTCAAGGGCACCATCATCACCAAGAAGAAGGGCAAGGCCAGCGAGAAACGAGAAGATTTCACAGCGTACAGAATGCAAATGCCGGCGATTTGGATCACTGTGTACAGGTGCATCTTTAGGGTTGGTACCTGGAATGAGAAAATAATTAAAATATATGGAAAAGAAGGAAAAGTTGTCTAGAAATAGTGGTGTAATTAGAAAAAGAATAATAAAAGATGAAAGGAAGTATGCCTAATTAGATATATCGCAATGGAATAGCTAAAGTTCTATGTTTTAGGAGTATTATATTATTATTTTCAGAAAATGTTTCTTTAGAACCGACACCAACAAAATAATTCAAAGTTCTTTAACAATCTTAATTATCGTAAAACTATATATAACTAACTAGTTTTAAAATCATATTTGTCCTAAAATTTATAAAAGTCAAGATTAAGAACACTGTAATATCTACGACAGTGAATATAGAAGAATAAAATATCATAGAAGACACACAGAGTACAGACATAATTTACGACATATTTCTAAAAATCTATTTAAAAATCACTCACCCGTCGAACATACGGTATTTGCGGATGGTGTTTCACGGGCTTCAACAGCAAGATGCATCTGTCCCAGAACTGTATTCCACCCAGAGCCGATATACCCATATACAGGAACACGCCAAAGAGAACCGCCATTGGGACCATACGGAGCCAGCTAGAGGCCAACACCGATACACCCACGAGGATGGCCACGAGGAGACCGGTAAGACGTTGTTCTGGAAGTAAAGAGAAACAGTTAAAGTGTATGATGATGATTGATAGAAAAGATCGAACAATTGAAGTTGTTCTAGCAATATTTTTTTAATGGATCTAGTCGATTTTCAACTCAATCGAAAGAAAAAAATGCCATGTTTTCTCTCTATAAAACTTCAATTGAAATTGAGATAAATGTCGGTAAAATTAAAAATACCTACTCTATTTTCCAAGTCACCAGCAAGTTACCTAAATCCCACTCACAATCTATACTAATATTATAAAGCTGAAGAGTTTGTTTGTTTGTTTGAACGCCCTAATCACAGGAATTACTGGTCCGATTTAGAAAAATTCTTTCGGTGTTAGATAGCCCATTTATTGAGGAAGGCTAATATTATTACGCTAAGACCAACAGGAGCAGAGCCATACGGGTCAAACCACGAAGCGCAGCTAGTACTTAATAAATTGTGTAAGTCGTTATAAAACAGGTTTTAAACCCGTCAAAACTCACCTTTAACCTCCACAATATGGGGTTTATCTCCCGGCGCATGTGTAGTGGACATCACTGTTAAAGCCGACACGTGGCTCACAGACCGCACAGTGGCCACACACTGCCAGGGAGCTCCGAACATTCCGCACACAGCGTTCACTAGCGACATCACCACTATGTCCATGTGGAACCCACTGCCCTTTTTCAGACGACGTTCTGGCTTGTCGATGATCAGCCTGAAGAAAAATTCGTATAAAAGGCACTGGGATTGACCCTCTTTGCGTTTAAATCGAGTTGGATTTTCACGTATAAATCGAGCTGTTGAAATTACACGCTAAAATCGAGTTTATGCTAGATTTTCAAGACCAAATTTTACGTTGGATTCCGTGTTGATACGATTAAGTTATAAAAGGTTAGGTTACAGCTGTGTAGTGTTAAGATGCTACACAAATGTAACTCGCTTATATTTTATTTAAGAACAGGTAAAACATGAAATTGTAGGACTATTTGTATGAATGTTTAAAAAAGTATCGGGGACAAAAACACAATTTTATGCAACATTGCTGGGCCATAAAAATTCGCTGTGCAAGATCGTTCGCTGGGCAGTCGAACCTAACCATGAGTACTCATGTCAATCGGTAAATTGTTCTTACTCAGCAATATGTGTCTCCATGAAGACAATGATGTAGACCATGAGCGCTGGTAGAGCCATGGCGAATGTTGCCCACACGGGGATGGTCTCCAACCCAGGGTTGAGGGGAACCAGCCAAGAGCGATCTGCTGTAGGGCTCAGACCATCAGGGACCTTGAGCTTCTCAGTCCAAACTGGTACAAAGGCAGATACTCCCACCATGAAAACGATGGCGATGGGCACACCGAAGTCGCCGAGAGCACGGCGAGCCTGGAACCAGATTAGTGCTGGTTTTAATAAACATTTATTAAGTTTATAGGATACTCTGAGTTTTAAATGATAGATTTGTAAGTATGACAATGAGACATTAACATGATCAGTGTTTCAATAACACACATATAAGAATTTGACTATTCGTTCGTTTATTTTCTTTGGCAAAAACGATACAAATTACCAATATGCACATATTAAATTAATACATAAGGACTCAAGTATATTTAAAATTATATTAATATCCATAAGATTCAATAAAAGAAGTAAAAAGTTCCAACTCACGCTGCGTCCCAAGAACTTCCCGTTACGGAAGATACGGAGGTAGTAGGCGATGATGAAGGTGCTTAACGTCAGCATGGTGCAGAATAACGCTGTATTTGGTTGTGGTGGCATAACGCCTGGTATTGGTGGTAGGACGGTAACGTTGCTCGTCATGTTACCTGTAATTTGAAAAGCATTATTATATAGAAGGATTTATTTCTTCTAAACTTTTTAGCAGGCATAAAAAAATCTGGTAATGAGACTGTTTTGGCTTTGTAAAGTTTAAACCAGAAGTGAAAAATTCTCTAGAGGAAATGTTTTGGTACTATAAAGTCGTTAATAAGAAAAACTATTCTGAAAAGGTAAATAGTTTTGAAAGTATGGTTATTTTAGGGTCAGGTGTGCGATTATATTATATGTACTAGCTTTCCGCCTTTAGTTTCGAACCCGCATTTTTCCCGTTTCCGTGGAATATCCGGGATAAAACCTATCCAATGTGTTGATCCAAGTTATCCTCTATATTTGTGCTAAATTTTATTGTAATCGATTCAGTAGTATTTGCGTGAAAGAGTAACAAACATACATACAAAAAATAAATAAAATAAAAAATAAAATCTTTATTTTGCTTTAAACATGGTATTCAATGGTGATACAATTATATTAATAAAGCACAAACATGTTCAGCCAATACAAGCATGCAAAATTAAAATAATTACCATAAAGGAATTAATGGTGCGTTCGGGTTGAACTTTCCATGAACTCCTTTATGGTATAGAAGTTTTTTTCCTTAAGCCAATTAAGAAGATTTTTTCTAAATTTATAATCATTAGACGTCTTTAGGTTATTTGGCAGATGATTGAATATTTTAACGGCCATCCCCACGCCAAATACATCTATCCTCACAAACATTCGCATTTATAATTTTAGGAGGACTAGTAGGATAGGATTTGTAACATGGAAGTTACCTGTTCAGGAAACATCCACAAGCACAAAGCATAACAATAACATGATTTTAAAACAAAATAAAATATTATCTCACCTGTACCAGTTCCATTCAAAATCGGCAGTCCAGTGGTAATATTTTCGTGCTTATGGCAATAGTCATATCCGAGCGGATGCATCCGGTACAAGTTGATCAGATTCGTGATCGGCTCCGAGATGAAAATCAGCGAAATGAGGAACGCGAATATGTCCTCCGTGAACCTGTTGGTGAGTAGTAGTGCAAATTATTTAAAAAGTTTCGTTATAGTTAGAAACTAGCTGCGCTTCGCGGTTTCGCCCCCGCGTGGCTCCACTCTTGTTATATAGCCTATGCCCTATAGCTTTCCTCGATAAATGGGCTACCTAACACCAAAATAATTTTTCAAATCGGACCACAACACAATTACAAGACATTACAAGTCATGTTGTCGTTCATTTTTACTAGATGGCGCTCTTACAAATGAGCGTGTTCTAAAAGTGTTTTGTAGTGAAGGAATCATCAAAGTTTCCTAATTAATACATGCAAAAAAAAAATTAGAATGTGTGTTATTGACTCTTTTGTTAATTACAGTTTGTTCTCTCTCAAAATAAACTTTTATAATGTCGACCAATATCAGTGTTAGATGGCGTTACTGATAGCAAAATTGTTTCAACAGTAATGTATTACTGGGCATAAGGAAAATTTTGCTATGCAGATTCTTTTTTTATTACTTTTGCAGATATTTTTATTAAATAGGTATATAATATAATATCACAAATTTCGGGCAGCCAGATACTTCGTTTTGACCGTTAATTATTTTCAAGAAGTTTACAATCGGTTTTGCACTGATAATATATGCAAAAGGCTTGAACAAAAATCTAACATCATTCAGTTTTTAAACTTAAATGTAAATAAACATCTCTTACAACTTAAAACGTTTAGGGCCACTTTCTCCCCTCACTGGTTGTTTATCGCATGATAATAGTCTAGAATGTGTGGAGGTCCAGAAGCACGAGTCATTGGCTAACCAACCGCTAGAGCAAAGATACTGGTACACCAAAATAACCTATATTAAGAAGCAACTCACCGGCTAATCTTCTTAACCGCCACGCTGCCTTCCAACGACGCAACAAGCAGAGCGATCACGATCATCCACAGTCCACAATACATCCTCGCGGCCAGGAAGTCGAACCCGTAGGAATGACAGAAGCTTGCGAGAGATTCGTCCAGAAGCAGTAAGGGTCCAGTAGCACCAGTTATCATCATAGGTTGACCAGCTACAAGGGCGAAGAATACGCCACCGACACTCGTGAATACCTAAGGTAGTGAGTATTTATTTGAGAAATTGTTCAATGTAGTCAGATTTTATTGCATTTTTTTCAGATGTGACATTTTTTTAATCTAAATACGTTTATCATAATTTAAAAACATAATAACAGATTTTTAACTACGATATATACATAGCAATAATTATTAAAAGTAGGAAATTTGTTTGATAGCTGATCATAAAATATTATTATCAAATTATATCTTCTAATTCGTATCAAGCGAAAACAGCATAACTCAGCATTTTCCATACACTATCTTATCTAGGGTTTCGATAAAGTTAACATTATGTAATTGATATTATATTATTTTATACATTACCAATGTTTCGGAAATTCCAATTGTCCTGTAAGTCTTTTCAGCGAGTAATCCTCCAAAAGTGATGGCCGATGACAAAGCAGCGAAATACATGAAGATCGTAGCCGCAGCACATTGTCCGTTCAGAGCGTCCCGGAAATCCGATAGATAGTGAGGATATCGTCTCTTCATGTCTCTGATTACACCTAAAGGATAATAATACATTTTAATAAACATTGAAAAAGGAAGACGTATCAGGCGGTGTTTTTCTAACAAATCATTTAAAAACTTACCTCCAAATAGACGGCCAGTTTTTGAAAGCGGATCGTCTGGTTCTTTGTCCGGTGGGCCACCGCTTTCAGCGACCAACAGCGCTTTCTTCTCATCCATAACGGGTGTCGTATCTTTAGTCGCTGCACGTTTTCGCTCCAGGGCATCGCGTTTGCGGCGACGAATCATCTCGCTTTTGGCGCGCAATTCCTCAAAGGGCAGTAACGCTTGCCTTTCCCAATCTCCCGGAGGTAGCACTATTGAGTCGTCCAAGAATTCATTAATAGCTGATAGCAGTTCGCGACGATCGTCAGCCTTGTACGCGATCGAGTGGAACGACGGGTTCGACATGAGCGTGGAAATGGAACGACCCACTTCATGGTAATCGAGATCTGCTGTTGTGGGCCCGAGGAGGATGAACATGAAGCGCACTGGGATTGGGACCTCTGTGATCGAGGGCATTTGTATGCCTTGTGCGAGTCGAACGAAGGCTATGGTGGGCTGGTCCAGGAAACCCACAGCACCGACGAGGACAGTTGTGGCTTCAGCGCCATCTGGGATCCTTTTCATGATGGAGTCATTGTGTGTGCGACGCACATCTTCCTGTGAGCCAACAGTGCCGGTGGCGAGGTACTCCACTTCGCGGGCATCGAGCCCGGCGGCTGAGGACTTCTTCCGCGCATCAGTTCTGTCGGATGGTATCTGAGCAGAGCTCTGACGCCGTTTCTGATCGGCAAGATTCTGGAAACGGTTTATTATAAGTTACTTATGAGTTTAGTGTGATGACATACAAAGCTACTGTAGAACAACGTTCAATGGTTGTACTTATTGTCGTTTTTCAAACTAACTCTAAAAACAAACCGTATAATAATACCAACTCTAAAACAATGAAACTATTTATAATGACGTCAAAAGCAAACACATCCAATACATTGGCGTTTGTACCGATCATTCCACATGATCTTCATATACTTTTCATCGTGAATCTTATTAGACACAAAAAATCGTATGCATTCAAAATAACATCTATGGAAATAATCTCGAAGCGATTACATGATTGATGTTAGGTCATTCATTTCACACGGGATCGTATTTTCGACTCGTCATAAAGACAAGTTTATTTTTGAAAGTAATGAACGGTGACAAACAAAATAAAAAACATCGATGAGCTGCGCTAATGGGTGACAAAAAACAACTAATGTTGGCACTCTACCGTTGGCGGGCGTTAACTAAAAAACGAAAAAAACACCACCACAATCGACGTGTTTACAAACAGGGCGCAAATACCTCTTGAAATTGAATATCATTAAAATTTTGAATGCCGCGTTATGTCGATTAATTAGTGATTTAATGAACGCACGCCAGCGTGGAACAACAAGAGCATGAGCACTACTAGGGTAGGGTACAAAGGGCGCACAGGGATGTTCCGTACGAGGAGGTGGGCGCTGTGCCGCCTGCAGGAGCCCGTGGTGGAGCAGAGCGAGCACCGAATGCGATGCCCGCCCGCCGGCGCCACCTCGTCTAGCCACAGCGACTGCACACCATTGATACGTGAGCATTTCTTTTCATTGGTACTTGTTACTTATCAGCTATGGTATCACAAGGCAAATATCCATGGTAAATGTGATATGGGCCCTCTACACAATGGTAGTACACGGGCGGCCTGAGCAGTTAACGGCTGAGTGACGTACGCAGACTGCTCGAACGGTCGGTCGTTGACTGCTCGAGCTGTCGCTACAAACCGCGTAGTTGACAGGCAGCTTGTGTACGGCAATGAATGAATGTCCATAGTTCACCACGCGGTCGCGGCTTCAAGCCGTCGGTCTCAACTGCTTGAAGCGGTCAGTGTATACTGTACGGCCGCCCTTAGACGGGTAGAGGCAATCACGATAGTGTCGAAGGCCTGCCTAAATTTCCATGATCGGCTATTATTATAAATATTTTTTCGTAATCGCCGTAAGGGCGGAAAACATCGATTGTTTTTTGGGCCAACTCTGCCCAATGTGTAAAGGGCCCAATCGATATTTGGTATTCTTCGACATGAGCTTTTCATATTGTACCGACTGTGGTCTAATGTCAATGTTATATGTGATTAAAGTTTCGTGTTTTGAACGATTTTGACATGGCCTGCTTTTCATTCGGTACCGTGGTTTATAATCAATGTCAGATAGGATGGATGTTTTGATGTGTGTCGTACATGAATGCCATTTTAACATGAGCTTTTCGTATTATGTTGTAATGTGATCTATAATTGTTAATGTTATAGTTATGTGATTGATTGATGTTGTTTGAACCATATTGACATGATCTTCTCGTGTTGTATCGTGTGTGTATCGTAGTGGTGACCATAAGTTGTGGATACATTCTATAAAGGAACTAATTTATGGCTGATATGATAATTCATAAGCAAAAGGAATAGTGAAGTCTATCCATAAATAAAAATAATCGTAAAACTTAAAGAGAATAAATTAAGTTATCAGGATTTCTAAAAGGAAACAATTGATACACAAGATTTTGATGATTAATCTGCTACATAACAAGGGCTTCCTATGATAACCTTGAAACATTGTTTCTACAAAAAATAGTCTACACGAAGCGTAGTTAATACCCTAATCTTTGATATCGTAAACTTGTCAAAAAGTCGATAACGTCGATAATTTATCATTATTTTTCACACACCTTGTAAATAGTATTATTTTGGCGTTTTGGACATAAAATTACAATGTTTTATTGCGTTTAATGTGCAAAAGTTTTGTGATAACAATACTCCATGGTGATAAGACGTCACTACAGGGAGATATCACTAACTTCCCTAAACAAGAACAAACTTTTAACGTAATAATATGGTTATCTACTAAAAAGGCAAAATCTATATCGATAACTATTTTTCAATGAAATATTTTATATCTGATTTAAAAATCATGTTTTCAGTGACCTATAGATATTATAATACAATCGTAGTAAAGAGGATATATGAATCTATATATTACCTGTAAGCTGGTGTAAGAGGAATGTTTGCGGGCACTAATAGAGAACCTGAACCTTTCGTCGTGTACGTGCTTGTGACGTAGCAGCAGAGAGCGCATAACCACTGGCTTATCATCTTCTTCTATCAACCCCTCTGTAACCATGCTCTCAACCACCCTGGGGAAATATTCAAATGAATGAATTATGTACTTATTTTTCAAAAGTTTCTGCTCTTTATTTTAACTTACAATACTGTAATTTTCAGATTTGTATGCGCTATAATATCAGTTGGAATTTTCTCGTCAAAAATATTTTAGGAAAATTACATTCCTTAGTCACATTTTGAGACTTTACAAGTATACCTTTGTCTTTACATACATCTCAAATCTATTCAAATTTTGATTTTTGGATGCATATACTCGTCACCCTCCTTACCTATAAGCGACTCCGGGCAGATCCTTCTCCTCCAGGTCCAGGAGTACCACTCCGGTCTCCAGGCATCGTCTCAAGTTGAGCAGCGAGTGGAAGGACAGCGAGGCCACGTGCGGCTTGCCCCAGCGCGCCGAGCCCTCCTCCACGTCCTCCTCGTACTTGATCCACCGAGCGGTCTCCTTCCACTCGGCGTCCCCATCCTCAGTCGCCAACAACTCGTCGAGTTGCACGAACACCTGCATAACAGACATATCGAACGGTACTGCCAAATTACTTCCTCAAATACCTTTTATAAAACGGCACATATCTCGTGATTTTAAACATTTATCACCACCTATCGCTACCTGTTGATATGGCAAGAATGTTCAGTCTATCGAATTCACAATGTTAGATAATACGACGCAACTGCTGTGAATTATTTCCTAATTCCTTACCGCGTGCGGGCTGTGGTCGTACATTTTCTTGTACGCAGAGTCTGCCAGGAACGCGTGGACCTTGTCGCCGCCATCCCTCCTGCTGAGATGCACTGTTGTAGGCTGTTAGACAAATTATTTCGTTCAATGCCATGTTGGAATAAATTCTACCTGAAGTAGAGTACCAAATATTTGCAGAGCATTATTATCATGCGTGTACGTGACAAGATTCATCCAGGGAGGCTTAAGCCCGCCGCTTCCCTGGCCTCGTGTGAATAAATAGCTACAACGCAAAGAAAGAATAGGTTTTTTTTCATAAATCTCTTCTAACCTTAACCTGTTTTACTTTCTTATAATATCAATTATGGTTTGACATATCTTTTCAGGTGCTTAGTACCTTTGAAGTACAGCAATATGAAATCAATTTCAATTAATTAATGGTTCAGAAATATATTCTAATGAATACCTTAATAACATTCGATCGTAAGCATCCCTACAAAGAGCTTAAATAATTGCCAATAAGCTTACTCACCCTTGGCATCACCTTATGACGTCGCATACCCCTCGGGTCGTCACTGCGATGGCTCCGCAATTCATCCTGGTCCGCTTCAGGTAATGTCTCCTCAGTGGGCACAGTTGAAACACGCCGCTCGCCCGTCGGGAAGCCCAGCAAGGGCACCCCTCTCCCCCCCTCTTGTAGCGAGAACTTACGCGATTTGTGCGGGTGTAAGTGACGGCTGTGTGAAAATAATGTGGGATGTAATAAAATCAGATTTTGGTAAACGGGTTTCAAGTAATGATATACCAAAAAAGGAGTATTAAAACGGTATATAAATGATGCTAGGATTAAACGTAACATTCATAAGTTATCGAAACTATAGATACTACTCCCTTCATGCAATACCAAGCAATTGTATAGATAATAAATGGTATTATAATATTTAAACAATTTAGAAATTAGCAACAAAAAGTCTATTTTTAAACAAAGTGTATAAATAAAGGTGATTCCAGTCCAAGGCGATAATATCCTCCAGCTGAGAGTAAATGGGGATCGCCCACGGGAGTTGATACGGAAATCGCAATTGTTTACTTCATTAACTAAATGAAATGTATAAACAGTATTCTAGAACATTCGAAAAAATTCAACGTGCAATATTTGCTTTGTGTTCGCTTTTAGAAAAGAGTTTGTGAATAATTTATTCACATTGAACGCAGTTACCATTTTGTCGGCGTTATAATGAGATACTTAGTACAAAATGAAATAAAAACGTAAAGAAATGACGGAAATGTAAATTGCTTCTTATAAATCGATAACATCATACTTGGAAATAGTTCAATTAAATGTTAAATCTATACAATGTTCTATGATTGAAGCATGTATATTTTACAAGATACATATCTGCCATGTACCATATCAACCAATACAAAAAATATATACAAAAAATTTGGAATGTGAAAAAAACACTAAGCTTTTAACAACTTACTTGGTGTTAGAAAAAAAAATACCCACGACCAGACAGGTTATTTTTTATAGGTACCAAACATACACTTGCATGAGTCATATTTTTTTAAACAATTTATTCATAATGATAAGTATTCAATAACAATTTATTCGTAATGATAGTTTGTGCTATTTCAATCGTTGAGTATTATTTGTAATCCCTTTCTATATTTTAATACAATTTTGCGAAATCAACCACACAGCGGTTTATTTTAGATAAATATAATAACATTAAAATTGATATTCCATTAGTCACGCATCACTATAATTAAGTATTGACCAGTCGAACTAATGTTACGTTAATTATGCTAAATCCTAGTGTTTTAATATAAGATCAGTGTATTTCACAACAACATCAATGTTTTCATAAAATAAATATGTAATAATATTGGAAACATAAAACAATGGTCGCCGACTCAACCGCATGACGAATGTGTGAAATAAACATTTTTGGCTCTTCTTTTTGGCGCTCAATCAAAATATGTTACGCTTTTTAGACAATACAAAAAAATGTGATGGAAAATATAAATAATTTATTTAGCGTTATACTTATTTGTGAAATATAAGAGGATTAACAAAAAAGCTTTCGGCACTGTTATGGTATGGCATTGAAGATTTTTTTCTAAGATGTGACCTTTAACTCTATTTTCTAATACATTACTCAGAAAGCTCTGACAGCACGCAAAAAATTGGCCCTTGAAACGTGAGGTTGAGTCCTTATTACAGATATTAATACGTTTTTTCATTACGTTTTTTATTCAATAGATAATATCAAAGAGTCAAATGAGACATTTAATTCCAATTAATTGAATATTTTTAAAATAAACATTTTCCTCCAATTCAAGGAATCTAAAGAATCGGAAAATCGTTATATTTGTCGTACGCCGTGAACTTGAACCTGACCGACATTTGAAGCGAAGTTCAGGGAATTTGGGGCGTTTCGTTCAGCTACAAGTGGCCGCGCTACAAGTGAACCACAACTCTATATCGCGTTTATTATACATATTACTAGCTGTCCGCCCCGGCTTCGCCCGTGGTACTTACATGTTTACGTTTTTTTTCATAAGAACCATCCTCGTACTTCAAGGAATAGATTCCGCAGCGCACGCGATGACAGAATTTTTATGAAGGACTTTTTTACACCTTGGGTTACATTATTGCATTTTTGGTAAGGATCTCAATTTTTTTTGAAAATGCAATATAGCCTATGTTGCTCAGTGAAGATGCAGCTTTTAGGTGAAAGAATTTTTGAAATCGGTCCAGTAGTTTATGCGTGAAACCAAACATACATACATAATTACAAACCTTTCCTCGTTATAATATTAAGTATAGATACATCATACATCTAAAGATATGATATTTAATGCAATTTAGTTCTGTACATACTGTCGTGTAGTTTGTAGTGTCGGGGTCGTAATATTTTTTGGTTTTCTTAATTTTGTAGTTAATTTTATAATACTAATTTTGACTACTATCGATATACATATTATCCATATCCAAGTGGAGACGAGTCCAACTAGCCAACAATTATTAAAAGCTGTTCAATCGATCTTGAGTTATAAGTAGTGTAACTAACATCTTAATATGTATAGGTATATGTACGTATATAAATCTCGTGTCACGATGTTTGTCCTCAATGGACTCCTAAACCACTTAACCGATTATAATAAAATTCGCACACCATGTGCAGTTCGATCCAACTTGAGAGATAGGATAGGTTTTATCCCGGTAATCCCACGGGAAAGGGAACTATGCGGGGTTTTCTATGAAAACGCGGGCGAAGCCGCCGGCGGAAAGCTAGTAACTTTATAAATATGTATAAGTAATTAAGTAGGTAATATTATTTAACCTAATGTTGAAAGTGGTCACGGTCACACTAAAAAACGGCATAAATTAGTTTGCCCTCTTATTTAATTTCCATAGTTTATTTAGTGGAGTAAAATCAAACGGCGAGATCTTTACACTCTTCGTGTTCCTCAATTAATTTATAGATACTCAATGTTTATTTACATTAGACGTATAAAACTTATCAAGGTGGAGCAGGTTTAATACAAATGTACCTATTTCTTTGAATGTAAATCTAATTATAAAGAGTTATCTTGTAAGTTTATCTAAATATTGAAGGTTATCCGATCTATATTTTACAATAATAGTTAACTTTTTCAATGTTTGAAGTTTTTTAGTGATTGAATAAAAAAAATTTTCTATATTCATTACTTATTACTACACTTACTTACATACTTATTACTTTTCGTTACGCAAATAAATGATTTTATTTGGTTTGCTTTCATCCCAGTTCCGACCATTAAAAATACACGTAAGAATATTATAAGAAAATGTTATTATTCTTTTCGCTCTTTATGATCTCTCATAATATATAATTTTTTATACTCATGCAGTTTTCTTTAAATAGGATTTTCTTCAAATTTATATCAACGTACAAAGATAGGTTGATATAAAAACATATTTATCGTCCTTTTTTGAATTCGATATCGGCTATCTATTGTTATATATCATACAATCTCACGTATATCTTGTATAAACGTCACTATATTATACTATATATGTACTCTTCAAGTATATTGCAACCGTTTAGGTACAAACACGTGCTTGAAAGTCCTCATCAATTTGGCGCACGCAAATGCCCTGATAATAATTTTATCGATATAACTCACAAAAAAGTTGATTCACGTTTAAAATTTATCAACTCACTGATAATCATAATATAAGAAATGATACGTATATTTATCAGACTAAAGGGCTTAATAATGCAAAATATACGTAATTATAACAGCATGTTGCTTTTAATGAAAAGATAAAGTACCTACTTAGTTTTAAAGACTTACTTTTCATTAGTCGCTCATATTGTAAATGAGCCTATAACCTAATACGAGTATAGAGCCTATCCTATAGTGAGTGATTCAATAAATTGCAAAGAACTACTGAGTAACGAAGCATTGATAAGAATACAAGTTAACACCGATAATATCTAACATCTCGAAGGTTCGTATAAAATTATAAACGTCTTGACCCAGTATAACTGCAAGGGCAGATGCAGTAACCACGAAGTGTTATTATGGTAGGTGGCCGGAACGCTGCAGACATTCAGTCAAGCATAACACTCTATTTACTACGGTTTAATTGATTCATATTTCTAACTGTATCAAATCTACTGTTTTCTTGATTGGTATCTATAGGTAAGTAATTTATAACAAGAGGTTTGATTATTAGGGTGAGTAAAATCTATGTTTTAAATGATTTATAATATAAAATAGAACAAAACATTCGTCTAGTAAAAACTTCCTAATAATATCAGTCGGTGCGCATGGGCGGTGTGTGTCCCATGCGATACCATCTAGCGTTATACTATGAAATGAAGTAACTCATGCATGACTATTTATACATATATAAACTGGTGTCTCTAATATTCATTCATTCCATGAGAGCGTGGCTACGTCGTGCGGCGCACTCACCGCTTGTGCGTTACCTCCGAAGCGCGGCTGTATGTCACTGGCATATCTCAAAAACCACTGAAGTACCTCGTTCCGTGAATATTCAAGGGCACAGAACATTTCCCAAATGTACGACAAGCGAAAAAAACGTTTGACACTATTCGAACAGACTCGGGACAATGCCAATATCACGAGTTTCTGTTTCACTCTATTTTCGTCCCACCACTGATGTTCTCAGGTGACTTCCGTATCGACCATTTTAACGATAACTTTGCCAACTTTTACACGTAATTATTTTGTCATAAATTTGTATAGAATGTATAATACGCACAGTGTATAATATGATGTTACGTAAAGTCCAATAGAGTAACATTTGACGTAGTCTAAGTTTGTAATATATATTTTTGGAAGTATGTATAATCTTATCAGTCTAGAATTTTAACATGTTAGAAATAATTATACAGGGTGTCCCACTTTCGGTATACTAAGCGCAAAGGGACTTGTAGTTTTGCATACGCTGAGTACGTAAAAAATAATTATAAAATTCCAGACGCATTTTTTTTTTAAATAGAGGAATTCTTAAAATTCCATGTGTACACCCCCAACAAGCAAACCGCCCAACTTTGCCACCCGCATGTGAGCTATCGTTTAAGATTATGTTTTCATAGACAAAATACTCACATTAGCGAAGCGGTATATGCCGGCTGCGCGAAGCTAGAGACGAATACATGGATTTTAAGGAAAAATTTAGCAAAAAATTTTTCGCGTAATTTTGTTATTTAAGTATTTTTTATGTGATCAGTGTATGCAAAACTACAAGTCCCTTCGCGCTTAGTATACCGAAAGCGGGACAACCTGTATATCTTTAAATTAACACTAACACTAAACATCAATTTTCATTTAACTTTTAATCCAGAAGGTATCCCTTGTAGCTACTATAAATTTATTTTTCTTTTGTTATCGGCAGGTAGTAAAGAAGACATATACTTAAATAATTTACAACTAAATAAAAATACATTAAAAGCACCTTGAAGAAATTTCCTTAATTAACGCACGCACAATCTTGAAGGAAACAAACACATATTGTTATTTAATGCAAGATAAAATTAAAATATCGGTTTCGCATTGACACATTGACACCATTTTTGGTGTGCTATCTGTATTATCAAACTGCCATTGCCTTTTTGTGTTGTCTCTCCGTGTTAGCCATAGAAGGGCTAAGGGCTTTACCACCACTAATGTGTAAGGATGTGTAACGAGGAATGCGTGCGAGGTATGTTTCATTAGTTCTATAATTTTGAGTAATAGAAGACATTTGTACGCATTCTTGCACCTCACATTTTCACAGCATAGCTAGACATTCTCGCACGACAAACGACGGTGGTAAATGTTACAAATATGTAATGACGATTTAAAAGTGTTTCTAGAAGAAGTCTAATTGAATAAATAAATGTTTGAGTTTGTCACATGTCCTTGCACATTATTGTTGGAAAAGCACCCTAGGACGCGGTGCGATTGCGTGTGTTTTTACTTATTATACTTACTGGTGTCTCTGTGCGCGTCGCTCCTCGCTCGCGTCGTCCAGAGGCTCCATGTCCTCGTCTTCTGCGTCGAACTGCACGTGGCGGTCGTCCTCCCTGTGACGCTCGTCGATCACCGAACCCGACCCTGACAGTCCTCCCGACATCTGCGTACAATACTTTAGCTTAGTACCTACCTCTACAGTCATATGTACAACTAAATTCATTAGAAATATTGTTTAAAACGAATTTTGTATTCATATTGAAATTAAGTGAGCGTGAATAATTATGCATGAAAAGTATTTTCATTATTTATTCAAATGTACTGTATTGTGATACCGAAAAACGCACAGAATATTTCGACCACATCCAATTATTCTCTTATGGATCACTAGTTTATTTTATGAATGGTTGATATAATTGTTCAAAAGTGTCTTTATAAATTTATTTGGACCAATTAACAATTACAGTTCAATTATTAAACAAAGGAGATTTAAAACGAATATAAAAGGAACTCGTTGGAACACCTAACCGTTCTTAACGGTTAATTCGGTATGGTTGGTACTGATCAGTAATTTCGCATGCCGCGCAATTTTTATACATCTGACAGACGCAACGTAACTTATATTTCCGTGGCTGGCGAGTCGTTCAATTCGGAGACAGGCACAGAACAACTAAAGCACGGCTGATATAAAAGCATATTGTCCTTGAGGTAGTGGTCGATCGATAGGAGTAGCATGCTTGTTAGTTTACACAATAACAGAGAAGTCCTTTAATTTCATGTTCATAACAATTTTGGTGAATTGCTATCGACCGGCCGTGAGTACCTGTTGCCAATTGTAAGAGTCTGTTTACCGGGGTACTCATGTTTTGGTTCAAATTTGGCGGTTAGATTTCATTTGACTATTTTGCCTAATACATAATATATCTTTTGGGCTGATAATGTAAATTGGAAAATTTGGATGCATGTTAGTTACTGAATCATGCTGGAACGATTGCACGAATGTGGATGATATTGTAGAGATAGACTAATTTTCAGTTTGGAATAGCGCACAAGCCTTGCTAAGCAAAATAAATGTGCATAGCTAAGCAACATTTGGAGCTACTTCTATTTAAATTACATTCTCCTTGTAGTAAAAGATATAGAGCATAGTATCCGAAATATTGCCAATTATCTTATGTACTGTGTTTTTTTTTCAATCAAGATATGGCAGATCAGAATCAGTAGACTTCACTAATTGATTATGCGTATTCAATTACCTACTTATTTACTTCAACTATGATATTATATTAAATTACATGTTGACAATAACACGCTATTAGGTTTCCTATAGTCTTATAACCACAGACTTAACCTTTAAGACGTTTTAAAATTTAAACTCTTAGAAGATCAGAGTTCAGAAAAATATGCGTCGTAGTTTCTGCGTTATTGAATTACCTAGTTGCAGGAACTCAACTGTGCATAATTAGGGGTTCAACAATATGCACTTTAAAATTATTGTTTACCAAAAACAAAACCGCCTTCAAATGGTCAGAAATAGACAAAATTTAAAAAAAAACTTACGATAGACGAAAGCTTCTAATTAAAAAAAAATCCTCAAAATCGATTCACCCAGATAAAATTATTGTGGTACCAAAGCCAAAACAATATAGTCCAATTGAGAACCTCCCCCTTTTTAAAGTCGGTTGAAAATCTATCAAGGCAATGTTTTTTAAAAAATATCGTACCTGCTCTAATGTATCGTTACACGTGTTTGTAAACAAACTGTTTCGTCCTGGCCGATCGATGGATTATTAAATTTTTCCGTCATCTCTTTTTATGCCCCTAAGTTATAAGGGCGTCCAGGCGCAACGATTGCAGGGTCAAATTATAGGTAGATTTAAAACTTATCTAACGTATATCTCTGTGGTCGGTAATCCAGTTTAGGTGTGCGCATTTAAAAAAGTGTTTCGTTATTATTAAAGAAAAAAATAGGTGTAGAGCGTTGTGGGTTATAGTCTATAGAGAGGTGCGCGTAGATTTTAATGAACGCATTTTTCCCGGAAAATATAATATTGTACCTACAATATTATATTTTCCGGAAAAAATACCTATGTCACCTTATTGGATGCGATTCTTTATCAGTATAAGCATATTTATCCCATACAGAAGTACAGAACTTTGAACCAAGCTCTATGTACAGTGTACAATCTTCGTGTTGGTGATTTATCAATGTCGCTAAAGAAAAACATAATGCTAGAAGTGAAACGGTCAAGGTGAAAATCTTGCTACTGTTTACCTACTGTTACATTTTACCTCTATATATCTAAAACTTCTGAAATAGTTGAACGTGTAACTATGGACATTAATTTTATTCGTTTTACAATAAAAACAATCGAATGTACCGTTTATACTCTTATCGTTATATTGACTAAAACTTTTACCGATAAATGCTATTCAGTCAGTCAGCGCATTATGTTAGATTGCGTTTTCGTTATAGCACACCCCGGACACTCCATACAAAATTATCGTTTTGACAGTCACACTGTAGAGACTGCAAATGTGTGTGTTAACGCTTTATGGTTGGCACATTTGTGACTAGCGTAAAAAAAATTCGGGTTTTTCTGATGAAATACATCCGTAAACAGCACAATATCTAACCATTTTCTACGAAAAACGATAATCACAAATCCAAAATAATAAAATTACTTTAAGTCAATTTGATTAATGTTGTCAATCTTCGTTGCGTATCGTCCTTGCAGAAAAATATGGCCCATTTTAGGGTGCACTCACACACATCAGTCACCGTCACGGCACGTCACCGGACAGGATTAAAAAAAAATATGTATCAATAGTTCTAGTATGACTCTGTTCCCACACGACAGTCGCCGGCACGAAATCTATCAGTGACGTCCCCGGTCAGGCACGTCAAATAATCTTTCCATACATGTACCATACTTTTATCCCCACTCACCCGGTGCCGTCACGTCTCAGTTCAGTCAGCGTCGTGCTACCGTCAATTGCTACATGTTCTCTAGCGTGACACACGTCTAATCACTGACTAACCTGATGTATGTGTTCAATGATTCAGTCAAACCGGCGACGTGACTGACGGACAACATGACGGTGACTGGTGTTTGTGGATACGTACACAAACCGTCACCGATCAGTCATCGGTGACTTGACGGTGACTGATGTGTGTGAGTGCACCCTTAATCACGATCGCGCGGGGTGAAGTAAGTTTAATTTTGGCGGGAGGCGGAGAGTGTCCGTTCTGTAGCGTTTAGCTACTATTATGTATTCTGTGGTTATAGCCTAGAGTTCAACAGTAAACAAAATAAAATTAAACATCTACTAGCAACCACATAACATATCAAAAATTATAATAAACTTCTTTCTTCTCCCGCGCCGCGCATGTCGCGACATTTTTGCGTTTACCTTTCTGCGGGCGGGAAACTAAATATTACGTTCTATGGATTTAGGTACACCGCCGCCGTGCAAAAACGCAATGAGTCTCGGTTAATTCCATTTAGCAGGGTCAGCCAGATCGCGTCGGGCGCCGATTTGATTGGCGATGTAGCTACGGTGCTGTTGCGTTTCATAACTTAATTTCTATTTCATGTTCATTTTAGGAGACTATATCTAACTGGAAGCTGTTATTTGGTAGTATATTTCTCTCTGTCATGTAATATAGGATATAAAGACATTAGAACTCTAGTCTCTACACCTCTGATTTGTTTAATGATTGTATTAGTTGATCCGTCTTAACAAGCTATTAAGTTTCAAATCACAGAGAAAATGGAGCTTTATAAAAATGAAGCATCTTTATTATTAGGAATGGAATATTACAAGCTAGATCTCTTCGCTTTATAATAAGGTATCACCGTCCATTTAATTGAACCGGTCCATTTTTCTTTCAGTACCTAATACAATTTTATAGAGCAATATTTTCTTTTAAGAAGACCTTTTCCCAACACGCTCTAGGTAGAGTCTTTCCTATAGTGTAAATTTTGAATACTCACATGAGCGTCTGATCCGCTAAGATGGTTGGCACTCAATGGAGACAACTCTGAACTGCTGGTCACGTCTGGAACAAAAGAGATGCTTAGGTTTTGCACAAAAAGAAAATAGTCAAATATCTGACAAAATATTGTTTCCTCAATTTTAAAATCTCCTGGTTCAATCAATTAATATTATGTTATTCAAGAACAAATATACATAGTTTATTTTTCGTTCGTCACATTCAGTTGCGTTGCAATCACACACTTAAAAAATAATAATTGATTGTACTTTAAATTTATACTAAATAGAGGTAAAGAATGCTATTGATATCCGGGATAACCTCCGGGTAGCTCAACATGCTCTTTGAGATATGGAGAAATTCCAATAGTGCCATGTTTTTGACAGTACTGAGAAGTCGGATACTTCAAAAGAAGAAGAATATTCAAAAAGAAAATATCATACTAATATTATAAATGCGAAAGTTTGTGAGCATGTTACTGTTTAGTGTTTGTTACTCTTTAACGCAAATATCAATAGGTACAATGGAATTTGGCACACATATGGAAAACTTGGATTAACACATAGTATAGGTTTTATCCCGAAAATTCCACAGAAACGGGAACTATGCGAGCTTTTCTTTGAAAACGCGGTCGGAAAGCTAGTACCTAAATAAAATCATTTATCGAAATCCAAAGCTGCCGAAATACCAGTAATCTTTATGTATAAATATTTAGTTACACAACATTATAGTTACATAGTTATAATATACTAGCGGTCCGCCCCGGCTTCGCCCGTGGTACATAATATTTACGTTTTCTCTACATAAGAACCATCCTCGTACTTCAAGGAATATAATAAAAAAAGAATTATCGAAATCGGTTCAGCCGTTCTCGAGTTATGCGCTTACCAACACATTTTGCCATTCATTTTTATATATAAGAAGATTATAGAGGAAATATCGAACATAACCATGTTATGTTATAACGAACCATGCATCAATGCATGTCGATTTTATAAAATAGAATGTCATTCTACACTACAATTAGTGTCTATCACTATCGACTATTGTAATAAGACATTAGATAGGTCGTTCAATCAATATTGTACAAAGGTATAATCTCCATTGTTATGTAAGACATGGGAAATAGTAGGAAATTTGCACACAGTATAACACATGCAAATGGGGAATAGGTACTAAAAAAATTATATTGCCGTAATGTTAAAATACGTTTTTTTAAAATAAAAACAAAACAAATACTACATTTCTATAAAAAAGAGCGTGTGTACCGAGTACACTTGTCAGAAGTGAAACTTTTTGGCAAGATTCAAAGATACCAAAATCATCGTCTTACTTAATGACGTGACAGTATTGCCATGACGCGACCTTAAAATTTTTCAACTTGCCTAAAAATGTTCCACTTCAAAAATGAAATTTTCAAAACGATACAAATACACATAGACTGAAAATGATAGATACTTTGTTTGCCCTTGTGCTAGGCGAACGATCGCGCATTAATTAATATCTAGCCATATTGGGAGAAAAACGACGACACGTTTTCTAATACTGGTATCAAGGTATCATGATGTATTTAATCTGTATTTATTCCCGTGTGGAAAAGTTATAGTCGATGATGACCTATACCTCTATCACTACTAATATCTAATCTCTGTCACTTTCCACACTGGATTGATAACTGCGACATCATGGCATCCCCCAGAAACTATTTACTTTCTAACCTCGTTTATCCAATCTGTGGTTCGTTTATTTAAAGAACATTAAAGATCAAAGGCTCTACGTTAATCCTTTGTCTATTTCTAGATCATCATTTAACGGGGTTTTGTAGTGACACTTCCATTACTTAAGATGGCCGTTACTAAAATAGCCTGTAACCTATGCAGCTACAATATCAAGGGCTTATCGTAATTATTCACTGTCCTTTGATAATAAGAAATTCCCAATAGGGAGTCATCTAGAACTTGACAGCAGATGTCTTGAATATTTTGTAATAAGTTAACTACGCAGTGAGCTCGATTATGTTGTCGCATCGCAGTTTCAAATACCGCTGATGCAAGGTTGAAGCGCTCTAGCAAATAAATCATAGAAATTAGATATAAATACGTCTACTGAAATAGTCTTCTTATTTATCAATTTGCTTTCGATAAGTCTTCAAGAAGCCAATAATTTATTTAATAGGTTTAAAAAGTATTTCTAATGCCTTTCATAAAATGGCAAAATAAATGGGTCGCTCCTACTTATAAGTAATATAAAGTTCACGTTTAAATCAGTAGCATTTTATACTTTTATAAAGCTACTAGCTTCCCGTCTGCGGCTTCGCCTGCGTTTTCAAAGAAAAAACCCGCATAGTTCCCGTTCTCGTGGGATAAATCTAAGTTACCCTGTATATGTGCGCTAAATTCATTGTAATCGGTTCAGTAGTATTTGCGTGAAAGAGAAAGAAAAAGAAAGTAACAAACATACCTACATACACATACATCCATCATTACAAACTTTCGCATTTATAATATTAGTAGAATGTAAAGCATGTTATCGCTCAAACTTCGAATACCTATCTGCTAGTGTGCACACGGCAGTATGTAAACCGTGTGTAAGACCAGATGTAGGCAATCTAAATAATTCCCCATGCCCACTAAAATACCATGGGTCACGGAGTAATTAATGCAAATCAATACTGCAACTGTAAATCTGTTTCCATTTGTCTAACAAATATTATATGAGGACGGAAAACAACTCACATATTTGGCTTTAACAAGTACATGTATCCATATATGTATTTTCAATTACATTTCATTGCAAATAACATCTTTAACATGTTGTATTAACATCTCTCTCAGTGAATTAAATTTGTAAATAAATGAAATTTATAATAATGTGAATATGAACATGTTGATAGAAATACGAATGAAATAACATGTTCTCTCCTCTAGGGTTGTATAGCGAGAAACATGTTTATTTCAAGCAAATATGAATTTCAATTCGATACTGTTAACTTTAGTAATATATTAATAGTTTTTATAACAACTTTTCATCGACTTTTTCATTGCTGATATATTTATAACTAGCTGTGCCGCGCGGTTTCACCCGCATTACTCCGCTCCTGTTGGTCTTAGCATGATGATATAGATATGTATAGCCTTTATTACTCGTGGATAATGTAGCTTTCGAATGGTGAAATAATTTTTAAATTTGGTCCAGTAGTTTATGAGCCTATTCATTACAATCAAACAAACAAATAAAGTTTTCCTCTTTATAATATTAGTGTAGATAAAGGAGATGACCATGTTCTATTGGCAAATTACAAAACAAATTTTTCAACAATTACAAAATGTCTTAATTTTAGATTTTTCAATGATATTTTTTTTAAGTTGAACAATTAACACTGCATTTTATTATTAGGAGATATAAAGTACAACGAGGTAAATCTTACACGTAATGATGTCAATTATTGGTTGTTGTTTGTTTCTATCGTGTTGTGGGGTATTGAATGGAGATTACCCCCCTTCCCACCCCATAGTTACATCAGTCTAGACCCATCGGTTTGGGCTATAGGCTGTTTGACAGTCATTGTCAGTGCGTTAAGTTACCTTGATATTCAAATATAGTCCAGGATCCTTCGACCATTTTTGCAAGTGATTACTATCAAGCTAATTTTCCGTGAGTAGCTTTTGGTTAGGGAGCCAGGTGCAAATTTGGTTCATTATTTCCTCTCAAGAGATAATTCGTCAGACGCATGAGAGTATAGTATTATAAAGCCTCGTGAACGTCAGTTGGCGCTCGGTTGGGGGGGTGAGCGGTTGTAGCCTCCCACGCACATAGGAAAAAAAATACATTCATTCATTCATTTCCTCTCAGCTAAAAATTTGTCAAATTGTAGCTAACCCAATATCTCAACGAAAAAAAATAGTCAGCTGGTTACAACATGGTGTATTATACGTCAGCTGGTGTCTCGAACATGAAATTTAAATTTAAAGAAAAATTTATTTTCCGTTATTTCCTCTCAAACAAAAATTTACCTGATGATAGCTTATATGTAACTGTGGATAAATATATATGTCAGCTGGCTGTATCTTGGTGGAAAAACCGTCAGCTGATACGGGAGGCTACAACCGCTCTTCCCCCCAACCGAGCTCCAGCTGACGTTCACGAGGCTTCATAATACTATACTTTGATGCATTTTACTAATTACCGCTTGAGAGGAACTTGGTCATAAAATCTGCTGCTGGCTCCCGGACCATTTATTTTGATGAGACGTCCAATAATTTCTTGTACGAAACTCTCGATTGTGGAAGCACAGAGGTAACAAGGATAAAATATTTTGATTTTAATGGTTCTCAAATATTTATTACGCAATTTGTAGGATAATATGTCTGTTGAATTATATAAATACTAGAGGTCCGCCCCGGCTTCGCCCGTGGTACATATTTCGCAATAAAAGGTAGCCTATGTCCTTTCTCAGTTATCAAAATATCTCCATACCAAATTTCATGCAAATTGGTTCAGTAGTTTAGGCGTGAATCGTGATTGAGTAACAGACAGACCGACAGAGTTACTTTCGCATTTATAATATTATTATTATTATATTATATAGTATAATATAGTATATATAGTATGGATTAACTAAGTGAAAACAAAAAAATCAGCTGGTTAGTAATCATTTATGATGACCTCGTTATCGATACACATTGGAAAGAGGGGACTCTTTGATCAAACCATAGATTTTGTAAGAAAAATATTTTTTCGAATAATTTAGATAATTATCTTGAGATTGAACAAAAAAAAAATCGGTTTGTAATAAATATCTGAGAACCATCAAATCAAAATATTTTATCCTTGTTATCTCTGTTAGCTACCACAATCGAGAGTTTCGTACATGAAATTATTGGACAACTCATCAAAATAAAGCTACTCACGGAAAATTAGCTTGATAGTAATCAAGTGCAAAAATGGGCGATGGATCCTGAACTAATGTCTATTTGATGTGAAATAGGCTTGTACGAAGCGAGATTACCGATGTTCGGTACCTATTGCTTTTGTGACGTACTGCTATAGTAGGATCATTTTATTGTTATAGGGCAGGCAGGACAGTTTTCACATTTCCGGCAATGATTTTTGATGTACTTAGTTACTTCTTTTCATTGATCTTTGAATTAAATAATTACTAATAAAAGAATGCAAATACATTAGCTTTTTGATCAAATTATATATCTTGCCTCCCTACGCTTATTCGCTTCTCTATGATAAATTCCTCATACAAACAAGAAACAAATCACTCCATTTAAAAACTGAATAATTCTGATAGATAATTCCATTTAAATAATATCACAAATAGCTTAAGGATCATATAAAAAGTTAATCTGCTTTTATTTGCAGAACACTTATTTTTCTTACTCATCCCATTAGCCATTAATATTTTTTATGAATTTATAAAATCATACCTTCTCCTACCACAATTAGCTGTTTCACAATGTGTAATTAAACATTATAATCTTTAAGTTTCATCAAAATGGTTAAATATATCATCATCATAAAAAGCACAACATTATACATATTATAACCCCCGCTACACGTGTACGAGTACAAGCGACTATTTTATATTTAAAAACAGTAGCGACATAAACAGATTCTCTCTCTTAAATATAAAAATGAAACCCGTTTTGCGTTGTCACGGCATCACGTGTGAACGGCTGAACCGATTCCATAATTCTTTTTTTATTATATTCCTTGAAGTATCGAGATCGAGATCGTGGCCAAGCGCTTCCCTATTGCAGCGTAAAAAAAAAGTAGGTACGAGGATGGTTCTTATGTAGAGAAAACGTAAACCACAGGCGAAACCGGGGCGGACCGCTAGTCCAAAATAAAACAACCCCGGGCAATATATCTGGAATATTTAATATTACACTGCTAGTTACCTTTATCAATGTGCTCTTTGTACTTGCATTATTACTTTTTGATCTCGGTTTATAGTTCAATTAATTGCAGTCAAATGAAAGGTATCAATGAACCGTTCGTTAATATTTTTGGAACTGATTAATACACTGAACAGTAAACCAAGTTTTTAATTTGGCTTCAGTCGTATTTGCTTGTCAATATTCCCTTTGATATATTTAAGCGGGTATTTCGAGAATTTTATTGCTTTTTCAAAGTTGTGAAGGCAGGATTATTTTTGAGTGAAACTGCCACTTTTTCGTGCTTTTTCTCAATGAAAAAATAGAAAAAAAGCCGAATTGGTCAAGCCATTTTCGAGTTAAACTTAGCCACACATTTTTATTATATAGAAGATAATTATTATCATGTTTAAATTTAATAATGCATAAACAATACTATTTGTTAATGGGCAATGAGCGAATTGTAACTATCGCTCGTAGAAGGCAATTCATAGCATCTACGAGTTTTCGTAGCGCACCTACCAAAGTTTTATTGTAAACTTGATCAGAAGAAAATATAAGTAAACACTTTATGATAAATTAAATAGTTTTAAAACGCTTGGTGTACGATGTTAAAGACAATGAAAACCTACACAGATCAGTCCATATTTGGGAGGTAGTGTTACAAATATCCATGTTAAACTGATTACTCTTAGGCGTCGGTGGTTTAAAAATAGCTTTGTGAAACTAAAAACACGGATTTAGATTTTGAAATAGATATTGCTTTAGGGATTTTTTTTATATTATAAATCACTTTATTTTAAAATTTTGTGTCGTAAAATTGTATGATTTTTTGGAAATTGAATAACGTTCTGTCGTTCGTATATATTTTTTGTCATAAATTTAATTAACTGTAATGTTGTGCAACAAGTAATTTGTAGTAAAATGTAACGGAGTCAATATTATAATAGATCGAAGGAAGCCGAGATACTATGATATATTGAATTTCTCCTATTGAGCGGCTGTCAATGCATTGGACTATAGTCTATATTCTATACGTTCTATACACTATTCAAAGTAATTTGATGACTCCGGTCCAGACGCCTCGGGTTGAGGCGTTCTAAGCAATATTCGCAATCTAAGGGACCATAATTATAAACACTGTATAGCAATAATATACATATTATATAACTAATGAACTAGTGGTAGCTCAGTGGTCCAAATTCGACCATAAACACAAATAAGAGTTTCATTGATTTAAGGTAGGTACTTTTTATGCATTTTTTTTAATAGTAGCATTCTTCACTTTACTATAACATCAAGTATAAGTTATATATGCCAAATTTCATATTCCCCATCGGCGAATTTTTCGTAAAAACAACAAAGTTTTGGTTCAAAGATTCGAGAAACGATTGCTGTTTTCCTGCGCATTTTTGAATGCGCGTGATTGCTGTCTTTCGTTCTTGAATGAGAGGGCAGTTTTTATAAATGATAAATTTGAAATATACAAATTCGCTGGATTGAACACAATAAGCTGTGAATACCAAAATAATAATTATTAAGATACGAATTGGTAACACTTATTCTGAGTGTAGATGTGTTAAGTATTTCTAAAAAGTTCAGTTTAGTGTAAAATGAACTGTTTAGTGCAAGCTAATATTCAAACTTACCTACCTTGTTTTAGTACGTATATTTGGATCTTATATTTAAATATCTCTTGTGTGAATACACTGACTTATGTGTATTGCTTTATTATAAACTCTAAGTGATTAACCTAAGTCAGTGAATTCACAACAATTTGCGATTTGAGCCACTGCAAATGTTGCAGTGGCTCAAATTGCATATTGTTGTGAATTTCAAGAACATGACAATACTTTATTAACAAGTTCACGGAAAATAAATCATAGATATAAAATAGTAAGTAGTACGAATAAACTTGTTGTTTTGAAACTTAAATCAATCATTATGAAAATACTATTAGCTATAAACTCATTTCAAAAATTTTCGTATCTAAGTAATCATAAATATGCGATAAAACTTTAGCCGTCGTTTTACAAAACACGGACTAACTACAAACCGGCTCTAAAACGTATTAATACCATGGTCTAAGACTCTATGTAAAAGTCTTATTACAAAACATGTTTAAGCGTTAAACCTTTGTTAAAGACAAGTTAAACCTCTCAATTTAAGTTAAACCATGACTTTATAGTCTGGGTTTAAACCATCTCTATTTAAGTTTTTGTAATAAGACGAGACAAGATATGTATCATCTTCTTCTTCTTCTTCTTATATATAAAAATGAATCGCAAAATGTGTTGGTAAGCGCATAACTCGAGAACGGCTGAACCGGTTTCGATAATTCTTTTTTTATTATATTCCTTGAAGTACGAGGATGGTTTTTATGTAGAGAAAACGTAAATATGTACCACGGGCGAAGCCGGGGCGGACCGCTAGTTTAAAATATATTTTTACTAATAAAAGTTTACAGTGAAACCAATCAAAATGTATTTACACACAACATACAACACAATTTCAATATATCTAAAAAAGTTTGCTTTTAAAAGTTATTAAAAACTGTTTAATGTATAAAAGCTATCATTTTAAATAGTTTCCACGTGTAATTAATTATACATAGAAAATACGAACTGCACGTGTCGCTTTCATTTTTTATCCTTTTATTTTTGTCCGTCGAGTTAATATTACTTGGAAATTGAAAAATAGCTTCTGAAAATATTATTTTGTCAGTGAACGGAGAATGAGTTTAGATTCAAATTCAAAAGTATAATGCCGTTGAGATCGTAGGTACTCAACTCGTTGTTTTGTACCTACTTTTGAAAAAAATTATCATTTTTATTTAAATTCATATTTATTTATTTATTATTATGTAATATTATGTATCTATTTATTATTTATGTTATTATCTTTCTCTAGTAAAGCAGTGTAAAGTCGAAAGCACACCCTCCAATCGGTCATGACAGAATACCAGCGCTGTAGTCGCATCTTGCTGCGACTATGGCAGAAAGCCGAGTCAAGACCCTTTACACATTACGAAATTCTCAGCAAACCTTATGTATATATTTATTTAATTAAAATTAAATTATTTATTTAATTAAACATAATGTATATAATTTTATGTATTTTACTTTCTTTCCTGTTCTTCATTTTTGGGTTTTTTTCTTGTGTGTGTACCTTATTCCGAAAATAAATGTGCCGTGTGTTTTCATTGTATCTTAATTGTAATTATAGAATAGCTTATTTATGTTTGGTATATTATGTACAATAAAGAATAAAAAAATAAATAAATAAATGTATTCTTACTTTAAAAAATAGCATTCGCCACTTATTTCAAGAGATAGGAAGTTATTTATTAGTATCTGAGCTCTAATAAAATGAAAATTACATTCGCATTAGAACAGGGAATACAAGTTTAAGTTTAGTTTTTTAAGGACATAGTTCCTCATGAATATACTTTCGCACACTCTTTAGAATAATTAAACACTTAATGAGATTTAATATTTACTAAATATAACAAACGCAAGCAAAAACCATCGTAGCTTGTAAAAGTTATAATAAATGATCTATTTTCGGCGCTTTTTATGACCACTTATATTAAGAAATTAACATTAATGGCAACTAACTTAAAAATAAAACCGACGGCTGATGAAAATCCAACTAGATATGTATTTCTTTATTTAAATCACAATAAGTAGGTTCCGGTAGCAAAATCTATGGTCAACGGAAATACGTCTATTTAACCAGAAGTACGCACTATAAAATACACTGTAATTTAACAAATATGACCCAGAATATACTGCTCAAGAAGTTTTCCTTCAAGAAAATGATCTAATAAATCTCACTAACCTTGCGTGTACGGCGGAGGAGCGGCCACGTCGCGCACCGCCTCGCCCGTCGCCTGGAACCGCGGCGGCTGACCCTCGCTCCACACTACGCGGTCCATCTCATCGTCCAGCCGCAGCTCGTCCTCTGAAGGGCTCTGCACAACACGACAAAGCGTCCATGACAATAACATATTGGCAAGTTTTTCGTCACTTTTACGGGAAAGAAAACGGCGAACTGCACAGTTTTTAAGTTTATGTCGCTTCCATGCTACGGAAGCGTCAATCACACGATCGAAATTGTCCGTTCGATTAGACTTCGACTTCACAGAAAAGGAGTCAGAACGCGACTTGACCACCCAAGAGACCCGGATGCGGTCAGTTCGTCGGTTAAACTCATAAGGCTGCGCTTCAAGTTCAACTGCGAAGTTTCAGTACGCGCTGACGCATGCGCGGTACCTCACTTGTGAGCTGTGGGACGCGGGAAATTCTAGGTACACGCGCTGTCCTGTGATATACCCACGCAATTAAATTTGGCTTCTTTGTAACATGGTTTAATTACAACCTGTTTATGCAATGGCCCTATTTATTTTAATTGACTACACGTGTAGTTGTTTCATGGTCATTTCATGTCACCGATAAACTTTTTTTGATTTATCATTATTGAAATTATTATTAAATTAGTAAATTAAATTAGTTTTGACTAGCGGGTGCCCGACATAATTTATTTATATAAGTTCTAATAAAAAGCGTTCGTTCACGATGTTGTTATCCGGTAGAAGTAAAGGCACTGAATCAATCAATAAACTGGTTCCTTGTATAGATTTCATTTTTTTACCGTATCCCACGCTTAACTAGATGATGGATGCAAATTGGAAGCGCACGACGCACGTGCACTGAGCAAAAAAAGCTTGATCTAGGTTAGTCTAGTTAGTTATTTTTAGGATGTTTGGATGCAATTATACATCCTTACATAATTTGACTTTAGTTTTTTGATACCATGAATAATTTACTTTATAATCAGATTAAAGACATAATATTTTCGAACTGATATATCCATACTAATATTATAAATGCGAAAGTAACTCTGTCTGTCTGTTACTCAATCACGCCTTAACTACTGAACCAATTTGCATGAAATTTGGTATAGAGATATTTTGATACCCGAGAAAGGACATAGGCTACTTTTTATCCCGGGAAAATCGCAATCCCGGAAATCCCACGGGAACGGGAACTATGCGGGTTTTTTTTTGACAGTGCGGGCGAAGCCGCGGGCGAAAACCTAGTATTCTATAAAACTATTTATACTAAATAATAAAGCCCCATATAAAGTTTACTTTAACGTGCTTTTACTAAACCTAAACTTATAGCTTTAAAACAATGAATCACGTCTCAAAATTATGCAACAACAAAACATGAATTATATTTTTATCCGATGTTTTCTATTCAATAAACCGTTTCCATCAACAAAAAGGATGCACTTTGTATTTGCTTTTCGAATTACATTGTCACGAACGCAGGCTTACGGGGGATTAAAATCGTAATCTTCAGCTTATCTCGTTTATTTTCCTGAAAACTGAAAGGGGTTTTTAGATATTAAACGTTTCTTGGAACACACGAGGCGATGCCACGTGTATATTTAATGACGAAAATAAACAACTGCTACAAAATATTAAGATTTACCATAACCGCGTTTTTAGATAATAAAACTTTGACCTTACGAATGTTAAATAACATTTGACATGTTTCTATCCCCAGAGAGCATGAACCAATTATAATATCATTCTGCAATTAAAACCATCATTGCTAAAACATCCATCCCCTACCCCTTTAATAAAACCAATAGTACAAACACAATATTATATGATTCATTATTCAAATAGTACTCAATGCTCATGTACCCATATTTCTCTAAATACCGTACAGTGGATCCAAATTATTAATTAAATGGATTTATCTGATGCAGTCCGAACATGAAATGTAAGGGAAAATGTACGTCCTAATGGCAAATAATTTTGAGGCATACGCAATATTCTCTGTAATAATTAGTCAGTTTTAGATTCCTAGAATTCAAAATTGTATGTTGCTGCTATAAACGCAAACGAAAGCAAAATTTTAGAATAAATTTATTTTAAAGTTTACTTAACTTGGTAGGTGATTTAGGAATTAACCACCTTTTTGCTGAAGTTTTAGAGTACGGTAATGAGCGACAAAATTTACAGCACTAAGATAAAATTGTCAAATCTCAAAGGCCTTCTTGTAAAATATAATAAGAACACACAGGGTTTTAGTTGGTCAAAATACTTTCTATAGTAATGAATGAATATGAGAAAACTTCTATTGCTTACTCTATACTATGTATTTGTTATATTGCAATAGTTTTTCATTCCATCAAGCGCGAATAAAAAAAATACCCTGCCCGCTCACTGAAAAGTGACTTTACAAAGCGTTCTACCTAACAAAGCCCTAACAAACTAAACTCTGATAAGCAAATTGAGATTGTACATTTTCTGCAATTAAATTTGTGAAATATTTCTATCAATTCCGCCTCTCGTACCTACGTTAACGAACCGTTACAGCATATTACGTGGAGATGGCCTGAATGCTGTTTCTACGAAGAGTTCTCAATAGCAAACGAGAGATTACGTTTGGTAGCGTAGTATTTAGTATTCAATGGGATTTGGGTACCGATCTCGTTGCAAGGTATACCTACTGGCAGGTAGACTTTGGATTATAATTTTCAGTCAACTGAACAGTATTTAAGTTCTAAGAATTATCCATTTGCCATCATAGTGCACATCTCTATTTGATTAAATTTAATATCTACTTCTTAGTAACCAACAGTTATCGAAGATCCAATATGTTGAAGCTGACCTTGAACATTTATTAACTTTATTAGGTACTATATGTGCGTGTACCTATTTGATTGTATTTCCAGGTAAGCCAGATTATGGTTTTCCAATAAGTTTAATATTATAAAGATGTATCTACTTACTAAAAAGCTCATTTTGCTTATAGCTAATTTTGCCTAATAAGTATCATAATAATCTAGGTATTAAAACTAGATTACCTCTATTAAAAGCGAAAGCAGATTAGAAAATAATTTGGAAAATCCAAAAGTGCACGCCTCATAATTTTTTTTTAATAAATATTTATTAATTATTATTTTTGTTTATTTAATAACAATTAAACCACATCGAATCAGACCCTGAAAAATGAAAGGGTTCTATTCCTGAGCATACTCAAGCGTAAGAGAAAAAAAAAAGACTCGATTAGTAAAGTATTTCGGTCGCTATCGTGTTAACAAGAAAAAGGATCCGCACATACAGACACACGGAAGTCCAAGACAGAACTTTTTTAAACTGTTTTTTAACTAGTTTAAATAACAAAAATGACATCAAAAATATCATGAACGTTAAAAATAGTGTTTTTTCTTAATATGTGTGTGTATGTATTATCTTACAAGTGCAATGTATGATACATAAAGACATTTTAAGTTTGAAAAATCAGATGTTTTGCGCGAAGTGACAGTAGTACCCACCTCAACGCTTCGCTTATGAGGCGTGCAATATGTATGTCCGAAAACTAGATTACCTCTATTAAAAGCGAAAGCAGATGCGTCCCTATTAGAAAATACAAAACAGGAGACTCAGAATCACGCGTATAGAGTTGAACCGTTAACTGATATAGGTAGTTGCTTCATAATTGAGTTTCCAAATGATTCCCTCATTTACCGCCGATACTACAATGGTAAGGGTTTCTCTACAATTTCAGGAATCTGTTCCAGGAACGTTATCTTTGCAGGTCTGCTTGAAAATCAATTTAACAAAAAGTTCAAGCCATACTTTTAAAAACATTGTTGAAAAGTTAGATTTGTTAGTAAGTAGGTATGTCTTAATATCAGAATATTATGTGATATTTTTAAATAAACTCATTAGTTACTCCTTACTCTTACTCTTAAGAAATTTTCATCAAAAAGAATCAGCATAAAGCCTAGTTCAAACAAATGCACGTAAATTGCATTGGATGTCTTTGAGAAGAGTCAAGTCCCATCCAAATTTCAAAAGGCAATACACGCTGTATTGCAATAGCACGGAAACAATTTCTGGCTTCTAGAGTATTCCACGAAACAAAACAATAACGCAATGCACAATTCGAAAACCCAACAGGATCTAGGACAGCTATAGATATAGGGCAAATACAGTTCCCTAACATCAAATACAATAACATAAAATCAATCAGTACAGATTCGGAGATTAATTGAGTAAAGGGACCAATCCACCATTTGATCGTTTCAAATGGATTTGTCAAACGGCGCCATGTTTATTTTTTTGTGGGAGGGGCCTATCCCAACACGCCTAAAGGGCGTATTACGTCTTTGTCTCGTAAAGTCCCGAATTCCTTGGAGGGTTATGGAGCAAAGTTCTAAACCCGTCCGTTTTAATAAACTATTAACAGTAAGGCGTGGTGATCTTGCACGTTGACATTATTTTCATAGTTTCATTACAGTGAAAAAAAAAGTTAAATTTCTTAATTCGTATAAAAATGTTAGTAATAAATTATAAAGATTACTAAAAAGTGCACTGATGTAGGTATCTATTGCAGTACATACTTCATTATACCAATTAGTAAAGATTTTAAAAAACAAGCCCTATGAATATCTGAATAACTTTTGCAACCATCTAAAAATAGCTTTTAAAAGCACATAAAATTATTTTTAACTCCTTATAAAAAGAAACCACCGAATATGAATAGTACTCCATGTACCTATTTACAGGTAACAACTAATAAGAAAGATTGCAAAGAAATCTTATCGGTTTGCGATCCCCAAAGACCAACTCAGGACTCAGGTAAAGTAAACAAATTGTACAGTGGAATTACAAGACTTGTCGACGATCGCGTCGTTTCCTTTGAGTGGAATCTATACGGCTTGTATAGGGAGACGTCAAAGCTTTATGTTGTAAAAAAAAAACTTTTATTGCGTGTTGCGGAATATTGTTTATTTAGTGGTGATGATTTTATATATGATATTAAATTTATAAATTACTAGCGGTCCGCCCCGGCTTCGCCCGTGGTACATGTTTACGTTTTCTCTACATAACAACCATCCTCGTACTTCAAGGAATATAATAAAAAAAGAATTATCGAAATCGGTTCAGCCGTTCTCGAGTTATGCGCTTACCAACA
>CAJQZN010043253.1:52514-72415 GCA_907164685.1 Colias eurytheme
GTTATGCGCTTACCAACACATTTTGCGATTCATTTTTATATATAAGATTAACTTAAAGTTTATAAATAACCATTACCGCGTTTTCTTAATAACTATAAAAAATAGCTATTGAGACATTTCGTTAAAAGTATTATTACTATTATTAAAGTTTCGTTTATGCAAGTTTGGTAGGTATCAGTATAAAGCGACCGCTACGAAAACAGGGTCTACGAAAAAAGTTTGAGTGTGTGAAGACATCTATGAAATCGCACTCAAATTGATTCTTTAAAAAGTGCAATCATCTAGTCTTTACCTTATTTAACAAAATTAAAGGGATCTTATAAGTGTAAAAGAATACGGTGGAGACAGGAGAGCTTTCCCACCACAAAATTCCGTCCATTAATTCCACCTCAAAACTAAGTAATATAATGCTAAAACCTCGTATCAAAAACAGCTTGAGTTATAGCATTTCCCTAATACAAAACAGACAATATAATAGTAGAAACTTATACACTTATCTACCACTATATAGTGGAAAGTAACGAGCAGAGTCCCCGACCGTGACCTTTCGTCTAGCAGCCGACGATAGCGGTTGCATTTCAGCGGATTGCAAGGCTATTGTCCTTGAATGCTGTTTGAGATTAGATACGTATGTCTGTATGTGACAAATCAAGAAACTTTCAAATTATGTAGTGTGATGGGTAGGTGGGGAAACAAACATGCAATTGCGGTAATCAGAGATAGGTATGTATCTATTAAAATGATTTGAAAATGTGTAGCTGAACGGTTTGTTTCATTGCGCTAACATCAGGAACTTATACAGGATTGATTAGAAAAATCTTTCACCGTTTGATTTATCAATACGAGATCCCTGAGTACCACAAAATTTTAATATAAAAGATACTAAATTAGAACCTTTTTTTTCAATAAATTTTGTTTTCCCTAAAGCATAGATGTACTTAATATAATTCAAACGATGTAAAATATGCGAATAGCATTAAAGATATTTTACACACACTGGATCACACTTCAAACAAATCCATATCCATCCATACCTATATACCTACCTATTTTTTTATATGCTACATCCTACCTTATTATACTTAAGCTAAGAGAGATAAACATATATAAATCACTTCATAGCGCTAATCACTAAATGAAGATGGTGTGAAAATATTATAACAACGGCACTTGTAGTCTCTGACAGCGATAATTAAATAGTGCAAAGGGTAAGCCTAGAAAATTTACAAGCTTAGAAATTCGGCGAATTTCCAGCTATTCCATACATCTTGACAATTTCAATACGAGTCATATTGGGAGAGTGCAAAACCATTTTTCGTTTCAGGCGCAATATTAATCTTGTAAAATGCGTCGTCGACATTATGAAAAAGTTAAGCCGGTACCAGGTATGTAAATGGAAATAAAAAACATACTAAAAACTTTCGAATAAACATGCAATAACTAAAATTAATATACTTGGACTATGGCGGACAGCTATGCAGTAAACTATACGCTACGTGTAGACTAACACACACTTTGATAGTTTTTATTTAAATATCACAAAGCAAGCGTTAACAAGCTAGTATTACTAAGTATGCCACGAAACGTTTCTACTTTTAAGAGAAATGAATAATAGTTGAGCTTAGTCCAGTCTGTGGGGAAATGTAAAAGCCTCTGCTCTACAAAAGGTGGCGTAGAAAATGTTTTGAAACAATATTGTCTATGTATGTACAAAAGTGTCTATGAGGGGTTCAAAGAAGATAAAATTACCTACATTTTTTGCATACATGATTATTCTGTAAGTCTTAAAGGTAAAAAGTTACAAGCGACGGAAATAATAATATTTACAGAAATCATATAATTATAACTTTGTTTAAAAATTGTGCAGCTATCATTTTTTAATTCTTTTTGATGGCCCGGGCTGGTCAATGGTGGCTTCTTCCTTATCGTCGCTGAAATTTTCTGTTTCATTGTCTGTATTTTTAGTTTCTAACGATGAAATTTCGTCGTCATCACGTTTAAATTTACTTTTTATTGATAACTACGGATTCCTTATCCATGTCCCCTCTGTACAAAGTTACTAGAAAGCGTGCTCCAGCGTCTTCGGTTTCTTCTGGTCATGACTTACAGAATAATCATGTATGCAAAAAATGTAGGTAATTTTGTCTTCCTTGAACCCCTCATAGACACTTTTGTGATTTAGTAAACAATTGAGAAGTTATTTAAAATATACCTAATTTTAGCATCTTTAATTCAAGATGGCGGCTAGCGCCTGGGTCCGTCAAGGTCGAAAACTTGGATTTTTATTAACCTTTCATACCTAAATAATATCGTTTCAAAACATTTTCTACGCCACCTTTTGTAGAGCATAAATACCTACAAACTGGATTAGTTCCTTTTTACTCGATCTCGATAACCAAACACATAATTATAAATAGAATTATTCAAGTCAGTAAATCCTTAGATAATGGGTACATTTAGGTGTTTATCGTTAACACGATTGCGTACGAGTAGAAATCGTAAGATAATGTAGAGATGAACCGATAGATATACTAGTACAATATACAGCAGATATATTAGAATATTGCTTAGAACATAGCTATGAAAACGGATATTATCTGTGAAGTTGACTGCTTCTGTGGTTATAATTCGATGGAAATTGATTACAATGTATACTTGGTGGTTGTGGTTTGATCCGAAGCGAGATGACGGTATTTTTATTAATTTAAAATCCTTTAAAAGTATCAGTAATTACCTACTGGGATTAGAAAGTTATTCTTTCTATCGAGTTTTTTTAACTGGTTCATAGAAAAAAAAACCGCATCAAAATCCGTTGCGTTGTTTTACAGATTAAAGCATACAAAGGGACATAGGGAAATAGGGACAGAGAAAGCGACTTTGTTTTATACTATGTAGTGATGATGATGATGTACCTACAAAGCCCGTAAATTATATTTTGTAAATGAAGAAATACATAAAATGAGTAGGTAGGATGCAAATTAAACATTAACGATTTTTTGTGTTAAAGCTTTTAAAAGAATAACGGACGCATTTTTGTTTTATTTTAATGCTGTGAAAGTAAACATTTATTAATATGATTTATGCTAAAATCAAGATAGGGTCTGTTTATTTTTGCAGTTACACAGTCGATCTCTGACCTAGTTTTCATGAGACGACCAGTTATTTGAATATTTTTATACCATTAAAGATTTATTCCTGATTCTGCATTAAAATAACTTGGAACTTCCTTTTCTTTATATTTATGAGTGAAACTTCAAATCCTACGATACCCGTAGACTTATAACTTTTCTAGATGTGCGGTTTCACCTGCAGGCGAACCCACGGACAGTAGGAAATAAGTATTTCTTTAGCATGTGTAACTCTGATACACAAGCTCATTCATAATATATCAGTTCATTGGTATTCGCCTCATTGTTAATAAATCATTACTTAAAGAACAACTAGCGGTCCGCCCCGGCTTCGCCCGTGGTACCTTCATGTTTAAACTCTCTCAAGTTGGATCGAACTGCACATGGTGTGCGAATTAGGTGTGGTTTAGGAGTCCATTCAGAACAAACATTGTGACATATTTAGAAGATAGAATACACTCAATACATACATTGGTGGTAACGTGACGTTCCACCGACATCGTCACATCAATACACATATTGGACCATATATTGAACTATACTGGACAATAGAACCGAACGTGCCGTAGGATGGGTGAAAATCACTCATATACGTCTAAAGGTGAATGTCTGGGCGGCAACTCAAACATAATATATCTAAATATAATATAGGTACTAGCTTTCCGCACGCGGCTTCGCCAGCTTGATCTAAAAACCTTCCTTGAGAACTGCTCTATCTATTTAAAAAAAGCATCAAAATCCGTTCCGTAGTTTTGAAGATTAGGGATACAGGGACAGAGAAAGCGACTTTGTTTTATACTATGTAGTGATTTAACTATAAAAGCTGTCTGTAGTTGCTTTTAAGTAGTTAATGAGCTTTGAAAAGTCCCCAAAATAGAAAAACTTTACATTCATGTACGTTTTATGTACCATGCATAAAATATCTGGATACATAATTTTTTGAATCGTTCAAGCTCTAGAAATAACATAGTAAAGGTTAATTTTCATTAATTGCATTGTATTTAGTTTTATTAAATACAATTAGCTTTTGTCACGTACATTTTACAACGTAAACTATATCAGATTCACAACGAATCTAGTGGACGTGTAAAACTAACATTAATTACTATCAATTAAAAATTTATTACCTATCCTGTCATATTCTATTGCTTTAACAAGAATGGTGCTTATTCAGCAAGCACTAAAGCAGGTAAAATAAAATTAAGATGAAATCTTTCCGGAACAATTATTTTACAATGCAAGATAAATGTCAATTTATTCGCATTTCAATTCAACGATAATCTCCTACAAATGAACCACGATAAAACCACAAAGTATTGAGAAAGTTATAATTATAGGTATAAAATATTGGACAAAATAATATTAATATTAATGGAATTTGTGTTGATTAAATATTGTGTTCAGAGGCTCTCCACATGATATTATGTAAACGTCCATTATCATAATCATTGATTGAACGTGATTGTGGCAAAATAAATAACATATTTGAATAGTCCGCCTTTATGATGTAGAGTTTAAATCTAGTTTCAACAGGTGTCTAGTTTAATTCCAGCCCGTTTTTAAACGTAACATTTTTGGTTTATAAAATATTTGTTTCATAAAATAATTTAATGAAATAGATCAAAGAATAACATACATTTTTAGTTTGGATAGTTTTGTTAGATATATTTTGGTGAATTGTTTTTTCTTCAGCGATTGCATTTTCCGATATTTACAAGGTTTATTATTTGCTACAAACAATCTATTGTATTTCAATTAAACGCAGGTTAAACCGGTACGGGTCCGGGGTCCTGTATCTATATAGTCGCTAATTGGCGTGTGTAATACTACTACGATTGAACGGAAATAATTACAAACAATTCATTAGGACGCTCTTGTTTATTCTACACATTTATATAAAAATATAATATTTTTATCCTTGAAAGAAAAACAAACGCGATTGCGGCTTCTTTTTTAATTAAACCTTTTCGATTAACTAATTTAGTGATTCAATTGTTTACCCCGGAAAAGCCTCGAAAATTTGCACAAAGCCGACGGACTAAATAAATCTTGGTTTATAGTGAGAGACGCTTAAAACTAACAATTAAATGTTTCTTATGCAAATGCATTAATACAATATAGGTACATAGAATATTGAAGAAACAGTCGCTCAAAAAACCTCTGCAATATTTTTAAAATTTTCGGGATTGAACCTAGTCAAGGTTTTATGATTCGACCTGACGCAACAAGTCGAATCATAGAAGGTAACTACCGAACCAGGGGCCTTAGACAAAGTAACAATTAAAAAACGATAACGAAGTTAGAAAAGGCAAAAATGTATGGGATTGACATACGCCGCGTTAGATCACGTGGTCTATCTAATGTTCATCCCATACATTTTTGCCTTTTCTAACTTCGTTATCGTTTTTTAATTGTTACTTTGTCTAAGGCCCCAGGGTAGGTTCCTTTGTGTTTATTTTTATCAATTTAATTGTAATCTCTAGTAACGGCAGTAACCCAGTAACCCAAATAGCCCAACAACCCAGAGTAACCCTGTATTTGGAATTGCAATCTATGGAAAATAGCAAATATTGAGCTCGAAACGAAATGCTGTTCAGTTCACTTTAATATACGTCCAATGTACATACATATATGTGACGTCATTATATGTATATCAATCGCACAATTTGTACAAAGTAGGCAGGCAAATAATAAACGATACACAACTATATCCATATGGCATATGCTAAGCTGGGCATATGCATTGATGTTTGCACAGAGTTGTAACTAAATTTTACACATTACCCTGCAGTCACTCCGATACGAAGTTAACTCCGGAATTGCATTGCAATATGAATTGAATGTGATGCCATACGTGTAAACGGTGAAAATTTATATGTATTCCCTGAAATTGCAATCATGTTTACGTGGAGATGTTGTTTTTATGTTTACATAAACGTATCGAGCAACGAAAAACGTTATTGCGTTTTTCACCGCTTTAAACCGATAGATTCCCAAAATAAGACGGTAAATTAGATGCTATATATCTATATATTTACTTTATATAAGAAAACAGCATCTGAGAGCGTCTATCGGACCTAGCATCCTAATGGACTTTATACCTATGTATGGAGATAAGTCGCAATTATGATTACGTTACATCTACATATATTTGAGATCTGCGATTGACTGGTGTCGAAATTCGCCCAACCATTATAAGCCCGTCTGCACTCGGCATGTTATGTATGTTTGTTTGTGTGGTAGGGTGTGAAGGTGTTTTGTTTCGTGAGTGAACTATATCGTACATTTGTTGGGATTGCCTTGTTGCATACGTAAATGGATTGATGGATTTTAACGTGAAATGCCTTTATGCGAGTATTACTTAGAAACCAAACAAAGGTGCTATGAACATTGAATATTAAAAATTAAATAGAGGCTTTTTGGCGTTATAACATATTTTCACTATAAATTCCTCTATCAAAATGAAATTTCACGATTTCGAAAGTTGGTTACACGTGAAAGGGGTTTATGTATTTTAATAATTACTCGTTATACACTGTTCCATATATTGCCACCCCGTCACAGTAATACAGTTTAAAAGAGTGTTACAAACATTTTCGATTCCGAGGTTTCGCGATTCAATTGAACTCAGATTTTTTCATTTATTTCTTTGATACGTTAAGACGGAAGCCGTGTGGGTAGATATTATTTGATTCTTTTCGTTTGATTATATTATTAAATTATAATTAATTGCTTAGACCGGATTAAATTCAAAAATAGTCTAATAATAAGTGAGCTTGATTTGATATTTCGTTTCTATTTTAACCTATGTTTTATAGTATTTTTTTAATATTGATTTTTATAAAGATTCTATTACTGGTGGTTAGTATCAGATTTTATCAATTTTGAGGTTATTTGACTTATGATAGAAACACAAGAGTTAAGAGTTAATTATCCAGCGATTAAGTAATTTACTTATAATAGTGTGATATGTTGTAGCGATATTTATTTTAATATCTCAAATAAATCGTAGTTTCCACTTGGAAAATCAATTAATCTAATTTGTTATTAATCGTAGATATAATACGAGAATAATTTGAATATTTGTGTATTTATATTGGTATTATACGATGTTCTAGCGCTATTATTATACTCATTTTTATAGTCTCAGGTATTTATGCATAAATAGTACGGTACGACTTGTTGCGCGCAACATGTTCTATTGTTTGTCGTGTCGTGATGTGTCGTGTCCTATCGTAGAGTGTCGTGTCGTGTCGTGTAACATTTAAATAATAAACGTTATATTATGTTATATTATGAAAAGATGATTAAATTTAGCATATAAAAAAAAAAATATATATATATATATTAATTTTTTCCACTTTGTCATTGTTATAATTAATGTTAAACTACTGTCACATTAATTGTCTTATCATTGGTATTCCTTTTTATTGGCGTATTGTTTTGTTAAAGTTAATTATAAAAATTGTAATACAAATAGCTGTAAGGAATCTATGCTTAGATTACAAAATAAAATACAGATGGAGCATGACAACCGCCCGTCGCCCTTGTCAAAGAAAATACGAAATCAAAAGCAAATACGTCGCTGCACCAGTGCTATAGCGATTCTAGTGTCATGCAATACGTCAAAAGGGGTTTGCTATTTTAGTAAAAAAATGCTGTCTTGTGATATCAAAACGCTGTAAAATTTGTTCCCGAAAACAAACAAAAAGATAAAACATCGTTTTACAGGTTCTCTGTAGATTATTTGGCTTATTTAATTTTGTATACAAATAATAATTTTACATATACGAAGGAATACAAAACTTCAACGTATGCTGCCAGTATTTTGAAAATGAATTTGCCATTTTTATGGGTAAAACGGTAAAATGGTTAAAAGATCTTCGAGGTAGTGCTGTTGGATTTTTCGATCGTGAATGTGATTATTTGTATAGTGCAATAAAGGTTCATGATTATTATAAGATAATTTTAATAAGCATAATACTTTTTTTTTGTTACTTTTATATATCGCTTAAAAACGTCAGTCGTTTTCGCCCGCGATTTAATTCATTTGAACTCCGTGATGGATATGATGAAAATAAAATGTCCCGTATTCTCGACTAAAAACTACCGCTATTTGCATTCATATATTTTGAAAAATAAAAAATAATATAACTAATTATTATAGTTAATATTGAAACTTTTTTTTATGTAATTTATTTAATTGAAAATCGAATACAATTATTTTGTCCACATATTATAACTTTAGTAGGCAGGTACTTTATGTAATAAAATAATTTTTACAATATTATAAAAGAAAAATATCATTAACCCGAAATTATATTAAAATAAAAATTAAAAATTGACTGCTAATTTATGTATATAGCCTACGTCACCGCCACTAACATAATAATTCAGATGATTGCAATGAAACCTCACAACTCAAAATCGGTCCAACGGTTTATACTGCAGGGCATGTCAAAGAAATATTATACATACATACATACATAAACTCGAAAAACATAACCCTCTTTTTTCCGTAGTCGGGGAAAAATTTGGGAAATTATTCAATATCTGGTAACATTACACGCACACAGAAGCACCATGTACGTACAGTGCAGCGGCGAAATGACAGCACACATAGCTTTATTGAAAATGACGATAAATCATTCGGTTTAGTTCGGCAACGCTCCATCTGTCTTTTATTTTGTAATCTAAGAATCTATGTATGTAAAAAATAAAAATAAATAAATAAATAAATAAGTTTTGACTTTGCTATTTTTAACTGTTAATATTTACTTTGAAAAATTGTCAGGGCCAAATTTATTTTATATTGAAACCGTTTGAATTATTCTTGTATTTGAAAACTGGTATATGATATAGTTATTCATTTGAAATCTACTAATATACACAAACTGCATCAAGTTTATGAGAAAAAAGTTGACTACAAGCTTAATAAAATGGAAGTTCTATTGTTTCAGAGTATGTGCGAACAACTTTGTACTGAGCACATAAAATCAGCCAAGTGTGAGTCTGATGTTTGCTAAGACGGTTCCGTATCTTCGTAATTATATTTAAACTGTTCTTGACTATAATTCAATTAATTTTTATTAATTTCTCTAACTATATTATTAGTGTTGTTTGGATTTTATAAAGTTACATTTTAAAGCATAAATTGATACCTATAGAAGGCAAAGAAAGAATATTTTCAAACATGGAAAATAGCCTCATTGAATATAGGAAACAACAAAGCAATACCTGTTATTAGATGAGAAATAAATTTCAATTTTTTTTTAAAGAATGACTTCGTGTTCTTTTTTTTTTTTCTTTTATAAAATACCTCGAATATTTGTGTATTATTTCCGGATGTTAATAAATTAATAGTGTTAAAAAGTTTAACAATTAATTTAAATATTATTTAATAATATTATCTTAAACTCTATTCAAATTGTTTAATATTCAACACCAAATATTTTTGTCGAATATTAAAATTAATATTTGTAGGCTTACTTTGTAGGTATTAAATTTTATTAAATATAAATTTATTTAAAAATATTATATAAAAATAAATAATGTCTTACGATTTTTTTTAATCCTTTGCTTTGTCTCGCAGAAATAATCAATAAATTCAAAATTTCACCATATTCTTTTTTTTAATAAAAATAAATCTCTCATCACTTCACACTCCACGCTTAGAGCATATACATTGAAAGTGTAGGTTTTGAGAGCCTACCTGTTGTATTGTATCGTGGTCCCCGAGGCACCGCACCGCGCTGTCACCGACACACTGCCGTATCGCTGCCCTGAGCTATCCCATGCGGGGACTTTAACTACGGTGTACCAATTTTGTGACCTCGGAGCACCATGGTGTAGGATGTAGGGTGTAGGATGTAGGGTGTAGGATGTAGGGTGTAGGCATCGTAAATGTGTGGAAATTTTTGTATTAATGGTTTATATTGTGCGTTTTATTTTAGTATTAAATAAGTTTGGTTTTGCATTTGTTATAAGATGTAGCTCTTTTATTTAAATTGTCAAAGTTTATCGATTAAATTTATTCCTGAAAATATTAAACTTGGATTAGTCCTAGTGTAATGTAAAGGTACTTTACTTTACTTTATCTATTATCTATTATCATTCTGCATTAATTTACTTGATATGATTTTATGCGTGTTATGTTTTTATTATAGGTACCTACTAGATATATAATTGACCGCCAAAACGCACGAGCGCATTAATTCTTACCCAAGTCCGAAAAATTCGAGTTAAAATTAAATAGTTACAAAATCAGTTTTATGAAACACAATCTCAAGAGGGTTAATAAACCTCGCGGGGTTCGTTGCAAGTCCCCGCTCCTCCGGCGGCTCCGGTCGACACAACGTTCAACGAATGCACTTTAATCCCATCGCCTCGACAGCAGGAACTTAACTTTCTTACCCAAAAGCCTCAACAAAACAATCTCATTATGAACTACATGGAAATATTTAATAGTTGCTTTACAATTGTTTCGTTTAATTAAAGTATTAATTTAAACAAAGTTATATTATATCTTTGTTATTTCTTTATTGCATTATTTGTTTTCTCTACCTTGACGATGCTACGGATCAACGAGTATTATTATGCTCAGGTATTACATAAATATTAAGTTCAAAAGAGAATCAAGAAATATAGGTTACTTTTTATGCGTATTACGCGATTGCTACGGGCTACAACTTCTTACTTATAAAATAATAAAACTTAGAGTTAACGGGATGTTTTAATGAGAATAAGAATCTATAATCTTGTTGACCTAATTGTTGAAGCCAATATGTGTCTGTGTTTATTTTCATTTAATTTTACTTATAATACTCTAGATGGTCAGGTTTCATTTTGAGTAAGACTAGGACTGTATAAACCGAGAGGAAACTTTGATTCCGTACAAAACTTTCCGATAACATGTGATTTGTGAACAAGCCAACCTGCGGACCATTGAACTAGTGAACTACATCGAGGAGGTCAGCGACAGTTCCTCTTGTAGCTGGCTCTTAATTTTGTTATGCAGCTTCCTCTACACAAACATATGTAGGCTACCTATAACGATCTAATAAGTCGGTGCGAATATTCTGTCAACATCAAACGAGATGGATATAGATGAAGATATATTCAATACTCACGTTTTTAAATTGAGAAAATCTCATTTCATACCCTGCTCATATCTAGCTGTGACTTATTTTTTATTTTCGTAAAACCTTAATAATCCATACCAGCAATTATGATCAAATCCTTTGTGATTTGGATTTTCCTAAAACCTTTTTTAGGCTGAACCTTCTGTGAGGGGCTGCGGCTGTGATGAATTCTCGAGTCCCCTTCCTCTCTTAAATCGTCTTTGGTGCCTAGCATAATTGCGATGTATTTAAGCCATGTACGACTCTCGGTATATAGAACGAAGTTTGTTATATTTCAATTTATATAGAAAAATTGCACTAAATCTTATAATTTTCAAACCTTAATCTAATCATGATCTTTTTTATACCTACACAAAATGTATATAAACCTATACAAAATACTCTACATAAAGTATCAAGTAACCCTAAATATGTACCTCATCTAGTGTCCGTCTAAACTATACGTTTCAACTTCAAACCGCTGCAAAATTATTGCTTTACAGAATCCAATATCCATGCATCGCACTCGCAATTCTTCCATACCTTCCTATATTGTATTTTCAAAGCCAGTCAGGAACATTCAACAAGGCAACCTTACGCTATCCGCTGGTCGCATAATCCTATTATGAATACGATTGTGTCATCACAAAAAGCATTTCATGCTCCCAATGTTTCATATTGCATTCTGTTTAAATCATTTCGCTTAAATAGCCTTCCCTTTGAAGATTATGCTACGTAATTAAATGTATTGATTGTGACTGCAAAAGCGACTGTATTCTACTAATTTAACAAGGTACGCGCAATATGCAATAAAATTCATGCGAAACTTTTTCGACCAAAAATTTTACAGAATTTTTGTTGCTGAGATAGGCTTTGTCGTTATTACCGGTATGATTCTGTATTATAAAGGTTGAAAGATTTTTATTCGAAATATCTCTTTTTATTAATGAGACTCAATAAAAGGTTATTTTGTATAATGGTTTATTTTGATATATTTCGGTACATATATATATATTATATAATATTATTAATATCAAAATTTATCCAGGTGTTGATTGCAAAAGTCCACCTACAAATATTTCACTTTTAATCCAGTAACCATTAAATATAAACATAAACATGTGTGAAATAGCACAGATTCTGTCTCTCAATCGAATAGCAAATAATAAAATTATAGTAGAGTCCATCTCATCTAGTCGTTTCCGATTACGTGAACTGTATTTTCAACTTTAAAACAGACATAAGATAAATTAAATAATTCATAATATTAAATACGTTTTATACAGTTTAAGGAAAATTTGTCCAATGAGAAAAATTATAGGATGAAAATGCATTACGACTAAGCTGCATTTCTAAAAGTAGTTCAAACAAGAAGTTAGAACAATACGGATTAAACAACGACTTGCAAGGAATTATTATTGCCGTATAAAATGCATATGTACATTGTACGTATTAGATATATGTATACATATTTAACGACTCAAACTAATTACCATACCTAGTCCTTTCGTAGTTCGCTGATAAAAGATGCAACCGACAAATGCAACCACACGTTCACCCATTGTTTCGTTTGAAATTTAACCTGTTTACTTATATAAATAGCTCCTCTGTTAAACACATAATTAGATCATTTAATAGAGAACTCAAGACAGACAGCGTGGCGTCACGTGAATCATTAATGCGTTTAAGTGCGCGTGTCTGGGTTCACACACACGAATGCAAAATTGACGAAGCGAGGCCGTGTTTTAAACGGTTTTTATAATAGCATTTTCTCCATACTTTAATTTGATTTGGATATTTTGCGATAGTGTTTACGTTCGTGATATAAAATGGAAGCAGACGGATCGGTTTAAATTTGTCCAGCCGACAGAGTGCTGTGAAAACAATGAATGCTGCGATAAACAGATTTTCTCTCATGCATTTTGTTACAACGAGGTATGAATTTTTAAGGATGGAACAGTGCGTTGAAAAGCGCATCAATTCTTAACACAGGTAGGTACTAATCGAACGAAATAAAACGAAAGCTTTTAAAAAAGCATTTCCTACAGTTGCGTAGGGCACACTATAGATATCTATTATTTTATAACTTATGATATTTGACAATCCTCAAAACGACTAGTTTATTCTGCATAGTTATATGAATAGACCTATTTATTACACGATAAAAAATCTAACAAGCTCGTCAGATATATATTACTTACATACTTATATAAAAAGGTGCATACATTATTATTATCCTAGAAATATAATACCGTATTTATCACCTTTAAAACGTAAATATAGTCTGGCACGTGCAAGGATTTACACAGAAATATAGGTTGTACAAGATATGCAAATGAAATGCTTCCTTTGCCACGTGTTTGCGTGTAAATAGATTCGTTTCCCAGGACCCTTTTGTGAGTGAACTTGAACCTTTTCATTATGTTTAAAGTTTAAACTACTTCTAAAATTAAATTTGCTTTATTATGACCTTGACATATAAAAAGCCAATATAAAAAGACATTCACGTTTGATCTAGAACGCAAATATGAACATATTGTATTTTGCTTTTCATAAAGGGAAAGTTTGTTTCATGTTTTCCACAGTTTTATTAGTTTTCTAGTACTCTACAATGTTTTACGAGATGAAATTTTGTTTTTTTTTCAAAATTCTACCTGTACAAGTAATGTATGAAGTAGGTACTTATGAAGTGTTTAACTTTAGAGACATATATGATAACAATCCCCATCATCTTTTGGATTCAGGATTTGGATAGTAGTAGTATTATTATTTAATATAAACTATATTTTACACATATTTGCGAAATATAATTTACACTAAGTACTAATTATTTATATCAACTATTTTTCCAAACATACAACTGAAATAATCATACCTACTACGCTCAGCGTCATTACATCATAAAAAGCTCATACATAAATCCTAGACATGAGCCTTCAGGCGCACATGCACGTCGCACGAGCGAAGAAAATGTACCCTTGGTATACGCAGGTGCGATTCTATAACAATTTACTTAACAACCTTTAAGTGGAACAAGTATAGTTCATATTATTACATACATTTGAAGGTGTGACATGCTACACACACATACACACTGGACCACCTTAATCTACTTTCTGACTGACATTTACTCTGTACAAAGTACCTTCGCGCGACCACTAGCTTTTTTTTGTATTTTCCTCATTAACTTTAATGACAATTATTTCATTCAACCAATTAAACTGCTTGCGAGATATTACACTAATTGGTAATTAGAGCTATTAAATTGGGTGTTAAGAAAGCTTTTTGTATAGTATATTATTCAATTAAGCTCACGCTCATATTTGGGTACTGCCAATTTCTTTAAAAAATTACCATATTCAAGTAGTGTTTACATACTTAAAGTAGGCTCCATATATATTCACAAACGAGGTGACTCGGCCGCATGACATATTTTTTCTTCTTTTTTTTGTGTGTTTAATGTTTTAATTATTATAAAAGCAGACATATCGGCGAACATAAAATACGGTCCAACCTTTCTTAAGCTATAAATGGTGTAATTAACCCGATTTTGTTTCATATGTATATTAATAAGTTTCACACGGTGTTGATAAAGTAATGTGCGTGTATAAAGGTGTATAATATACATATAACAATAAGGTCAAAGAGTGATCAATTGTAAACCTTGAAAGAGTTAACTACAGTAAACTGTTCCTACATGACAAATGTTTCATAGTCGATTTGTCAGAAAAATACCGATGGCATGGCAATCAAAAAGCAATCGGGGGTGGTTAAATTAGGTAGAAGTCGGCGGAAGGTTTCACGGTCACGGTCTGGCGGTCGATGAACCGTGTAAGTGAGCGCATTTTCCAGCGTAATCTATGTGAAACTAGCTTATCCCAGCTTTACTTCGCCCGGGTATTTTTTTTTTGGTTTAATTTTTTTTTAAGATTCTATTAACTAGTAAGGTTCATTACTTTAACAAAAAAAGTATTGTGTGATGTTTTAACGTGTTCCTTTTTCGCGGATATATTTAAGAAATTAAGACGACATTTAGAATTAATTAAAGATAATATGTATATCCAATTAAAAACGTGTTCTACATTCACTTAATTTGTTTTCTATATATTTTGTCCCACCGTCAAGATCAAAATTTTCCCTGAACACGGTCACTATAGTGTTATAGTGTTATAGTGTTATATAGTGTTATATATTATAAAGGCGAAAGTTTGTAAGGATGTATGGATGTATGGATGTTTGTTACTCTTTCACGTAAAAACTACTGAACCGCTTACAATGAAATTTAGCACACATATAGAGGGTAACTTGGATTAACACATAGGATAGTTTTTATCCCGGAAATCCCACGGGAACGGGAACTATGCGGGTTTTCCTTTGCAAACGCGGGCGAAGCCGCGAGCGGAAATCTAGTAGTGTTATAAAAAGACCTATTAAATCCGTTACATAGATATTTATTAATTATTAAATGAGGTGTTAGCTTTTATTCCTAATCCTAATAATATTATAATTTATACATAAGTTCGAGTGTAACATGAATATTATATAAAGTATTAGGATATTTGTTTTTAATCAGAATAAGCGCGGGCAAAGTCGTAAAAAGTTCAAATAAAAGCTGAATTCGTATACAAATTATCGACAGCAACGTTAATAATAGCTGTTTTGAGATCAATTTGTTTAGTGTTTTGAATCGAAAAAAATTGATTTCTTCTTATCATCAATCGAAAACATATTATGGGAAATAAATCGCTTTCTAACTTGAATTTAACATTATAGATATTAAAAAAAAACACATATGTATATTATTTCGGCCGATTATACTTAATTTGAACATCACTATGTTCTCTTAAATGTTCGCAATCTATCGATAAATAATATTATTCATTCCCATCACTGTATTTCGATTTTGAAACGATTAATTAATAAACCTGTATTCGTCTCAACTATATCCGTTTCCTATTCCAATAAAATCAATTAAGCGGGGTACCACAGAGCGCGCAGCCTCGCGATTCAACTGCCGCGCAGACAACTACAGTGAGGTTAGGTTAAGTTTGATTGAATAAACGAATTTGAATTTGAATTTGAGGATGACTCCACCTCGGCCGTGCCACGTACACACTCACCGACATACTTCGCGCATAATTTAATTCACGAGGCTGTTCGCCCTGTGCAGGCCCGCCTAGTGACCGAGATGCTGCGCGAGGTTGCTCGCTCTATAGGGACCCGCTAAATAACCGAGATCCTTTGAGCAGCAGTTGCTTCGTGAGGCTGATCGCTCTATGCATACCCACTTAATGACAGAGCTCCTTCGCGAGGCTGCTTGCTCTGTGCAGATCCACCTAATGACCAAGCTGCTTCGCGCAGCAATTGCTTCGCGAGGCTGCTCGCTCTATGGAGAGCGGCTTATACACTTTAGCGTAACAATCAAACAGACGGACGGTGTTGGTTATATTGGCAATCGGTATAATCTTGGAGGATTGAGTAAATTCGCATTGCACTTCGATAATAATTAATTTGACTCTCGAAACTGATTTTAACTGTTAATACATTCTCGGTATGATTGCAATAATAATAACTTCATGTAAGTACATTATTAAATAGGTACTTGATTAAGAAAGTGTATTTGAATTGATCCAACTCATTTGACTTGACAAGTTATTTTAAGAAAATGTGTGTACAATGTACATATATTATTAAAGGTTAAGATCAATAAGTACAAAATGCAATTTTAAAATTTATCAACTTCGATTGTTTTTGTCTTTTTGATGTTTCCGTGCAGTTACCCTATTTGCGTTGAAAGGAAAATTGGTAATACATTTTCCTTGCGACATTCATGTTATCAGAGATTATTTCTTAATCCTTTATTACAATGCTTAAGTTATTAATCACTGTCATTACCACGGAAGCAGTCAATACACATCATAAAAATAAAAATAATATCTCTTATAATATCTATCTTAATATTATATTTGTTGTTTATTTGTTTGCATTGACTATGCTCCGAAAATACTGGACCGATTTAAAAAGATATTTTATTCCTGGCTGACATAGGATATCTTTTATTTTGATATGGAGATACTTATTACTTATAGATAATAGGTCAACGCATGCGGAGCCAGTAGATGGGGCTAGTATTCGGAAAAACTGGATTTATTTGCTGATACAGTTTTAAAACAACCTACGACATATAATAGTGATATTACGAGTATAATCGATACGAGCCTGCTACACTTGAATAATATTGAGGTAGGTTCTGTTGTATATTAGTTTCATTGTTTCATTGTGTAGCTGGCGAGCGATGTTTTGCTTTATCAGTTTGAAGCATAATGATAGCTTACGACCGATTCTACGACCTACCGATTTTTGTTTACCTACCTATACCTATTCCAACAAAAAAAAATCATTAACTCGGTCATGCTATATTAAAAATGGGGTAAAATTACTGTGACACGAGAAATTAATATACAGTGTGAATTTATAAATCATACGTGGATTGCCAATACGAAGTAAATGGATATCGACAAATATCCGTAAACCAAATCATTGAATTATACCAAACCATATCTTTCACTAGATAAATTAAAACATTGTGAACTACTCACTAAATTATTTATTTACGTTCCATAAAAGTAGGAAATCGCGAACATAATATTTTGTACAACGGCCTTCCAAGATTGCATTTGGTGTAAATAAGTAGATTAGATTGAACAATCATGTTTGTTGTGGAAAATTTATAGGAAATTTTACTATCGATGAAAAATACATAGATTACCGGGGCTATTTCAATTTTTCGCTAGTTGCGTAAATTTGGAGTAAGATTATCTATAATTTCAAAACAAAGTCTGCACATACAATACCTACTTATTACCTAAGTTGTAACAAAAGCTCTGTATTCATGAAAAATAGGATTTTTATTTGTATGTAGTAATAAAGTAGTATATTATTATTAAGAATTAGAGTATCTATGGTTAGGGAGCCAGGTGCAAATTTGGTTAACTATTTCCTCTCAAGAGATAATTCGTCAGACGCATGAGAGTATAGTATTATAAAGCCTCGTGAACGTCAGCTGGCGCTCGGTTGGGGGGGTGAGCGGTTGTAGCCTCCCACGCACATAGGAAAAAAAATACATTCATTCATTCATTTCTTCTCAGCTAAAAATTTGTCAAATTGTAGCTAACCCAATATCTCAACGAAAAAAAATAGTCAGCTGGTTACAACATGGTGTATTATACGTCAGCTGGTGTCTCGAACATGAAAGTTAAATTTAAAGAAAAATTTATTTTCCGTTATTTCCTCTCAAACAAAAATTTACCTGATGATAGCTTATATGTAACTGTGGATAAATATATATGTCAGCTGGCTGTATCTTGGTGGAAAAACCGTCAGCTGATACGGGAGGCTACAACCGCTCTTCCCCCCAACCGAGCTCCAGCTGACGTTCACGAGGCTTCATAATACTATACTTTGATGCATTTTACTAATTACCGCTTGAGAGGAACTTGGTCATAAAATCTGCTGCTGGCTCCCGGACCACTAGCAGGGATTAAAAAAACTCCTAAAAATAATCAAGACACGCGTTCAGAGAGTGAATTAAATATCACGCGCACTCAACAGTTACACTATTTTAATCAATGACACGATCGCTTAACATTTTATTCCGCCGAATACCGATTCGCCATTATTATAAAACCGAACCGCGTACATTACCAACCTCGTTTACATTTCACATACATTAGCGAGATCAATTTGGCGTCTAATCAACGGACGATGGAATTCGCCGGATTTTTATAAGTACAATGAACTATACATTTAGTTTCGGTAGCCGTTCTCCTTCGGCTCAAAAGTCGGCGCGTAAAAAACCTGCCGGACCGCTTGTAGCTTCCGATTGACCTAATTCATTTGTTACTTGTTAAATACCACTGCAATACGCGCGTTATGTATCGCTGCATGAATGCTAAAACATGTGACTCGAATAACTCCCCTGAGAAAGCAAACATGTTTAAACTACTCAACTTAATCTGGAGTAAATCTTCTCTAATACCTCCAAAACATTGTAATTGAGGTACTTTTAAGTACATACTACATAATTATTGTTATAAGTAATCTCATAAATATAGATGGTAAGTAATCTCCTAAATATAGATGGTAGAATAACGCCACAATTTTCGTCTAAAAACCAATTACTAAATCAACAAACATAATCATGCCAGAACTGCAGTTTGCGGCACAATGCTTGTAATTCCCACCAGAACTTTTTCAAAGTGTGACTGAATCAAATCTGAATGTTAGCAGTCGTCACATGGTTTTTGTTATTTACAATGTGGTGTAGATTTGCTAAAAGGCGGAACTATCGCGTAGTGACTCGTCCGTGACGAATTAGCGCAAATTCATTGTATTTCGGACACATAGTGCATGCTTGGAAGATAAATGCATTGATATGCAAAGATTTTAACTAAGAGAACAATAACACAGACGAAACTAACAAAAGCACAAAGCCATTATTGGACATAATATTATTTTATGGTAACAATGTTATTTGGCTACAATGTGAAAGACGAGTCGGTCAAATGTACTTCAGAACTTAGGGCGTATTCAGAAAGAAAGCTTGAAACTTATAAGCGCTTATCGGCGCTTGTCATGTTCATATATTTTCCTG
>CAJQZN010043253.1:80528-125104 GCA_907164685.1 Colias eurytheme
GTGACAATGAAATCAAGAACTTTCGAGCCGACGCGGACGACGAAGGAGCCTAACAAAAGTACCTACAATCATAGGCGGCTCGTGACAAAATTGTATGGCCGTGTTCACTTGAAATAAAACAACGAAAATAGGTACCTACAATAGCGTTAGCAGTACAAAAAAAATGAGCACCACATTATAAATGTCTATTTATACACTAAAAATTATAGAGTATTTCAAAACGAATTCAATTATTATTTAGCAATAATTAGAAAATCCCCGAATTTGCATTCGTGATCGTATTCATAGTGTTTGTCTACACTAATATTATAAAGAGGAAAACTTTGTTTGTTTGTTTGATTGTAATGAATAGGCTCATAAACTACTGGACATTTTACCAATGTTTGCAAGTTTGTGATTACTTTGATAGTTTACCGATTTATAATAATTGTATGCTTATATCATTGTTTAAAAATATTCAAACACAATATGATATAGGTACTGATTTATCACTGGTTTCAGTGATGAACTGATGAGTCAATGTTAGCCACAATACTAATCACTTTCGTCATACATGTGTATGAACTATGATTGATGTGATTTGCAATGTGGTGAAATTTCATAAAAATCACGGGCCAATTTTTTGTTTTGAATCCCACCGAAAATACATATATTACTAATTGCGTTATTAGAATAATTAATTACTATACCCACGATCAATTATTACAATTTACAATATAGTCTCAAATGCATACTAGAGAAACATTGCAATTTGAATCAATTAAAATGCATAGCATACAAAAATAAATTCACAACACAAGAAATTCCGCGCGCAAATCATAGCGCGTGTCAATGAAATCAAGAATGTAATTTTATATCAAGCCGACGAGCGACGACGCCGAACTAAAGTACCTACAGTACCATTTACCTTCAGTGTACAATACAGTTTACAGACCTACGACGGACGAACAATAATGAGTAATAAATAAAAAAAAACATAGTTTCTAAGGTCATTAGTTTTATTTTATTTTATTGTTATTTTCTTTGAACGATTGGAAATGAAATTACTCAATTTTTACACAGAACTTTGATTTATTAGAATTATGCTCATTATGCATAAGATAACGAACGCAAATGCACGACATCTAGCGCGTCAATGTCTAAACATCGCCTTTCGTTTAGACATTGACGCGCTAGATCTGTAATAAGTATATAGTCTATGCGCTAGATGTCGTGCTTTATGTCGTGTTTCGTTTGGCAAAAGTCACGCACACTACTGTAGAAGTGTCAAATTTTTCCGGTATTTTACTGTTGTTTTTCTAAGTAAATATTGTAAATTATTGATTAAAAAGGTCGAACGCGCACACATTTCATTATAGAGAAGTGATAAAATGATTAGTTTTAAAGAAATAGTGTCTGTGTTAAGTGTTTAGAGGTAATCAAAAATGTATGGAGGGACGGTCGGAACATCAACCTTAAGGGGATTACTATGGTCAAAACGGAAAAACACCTTATACATATTGAATTTTGTTGAGGAAACTGTTGGTACGATTGTGTTAAAAAAAATATATGTGATACTCAAGGATATAATTAACAAAGTGTATTGTTTACTTTTCATTTTAGAACGGCCTAAACATAAAAAAAATACATACAAATCAACCCCTTTTTGAACATAAAACGCATTTTGTTAGGAAAACGGCTAAATATTTATACATGAAATTTATACCAAAAAATATGTTATAATATTTGTAACAATTTGTATTGATTGTTTTTTCAATTTTCATTATTATCGTAAAATTATCAAGAAAAAACTCGAATTTATAATAAAACCCACATAAAACCTCACCTCTATTGCATATTTTTGACGAAATTTGACGGTGTCAGTTCGACTCGGACGGGGGACTGTACGTGCGGTTTTTTTTCCAAAATAACGCTAAAATTCACCGAATTGAATGTTTTGTTAAATTAAACCAGATTGTAATAGGTATTTACATGAGCAGTTCATGAAATGAAAGTTAAAAATAGGTATGTAAAGATATAAAAATCTATTTGTAAATTAGTTTTGTTTTTGATAGGCGTCATTGAATAATATCCAGTGTTGATAATTTTTGACAGTAAAATATTATCAGAAAACACATACCTATAAGACAGTAACCAGACTTTCCCTGTGTCTTGAATATTTTTTAAAAAAGATTAATTGCTGTTCTATCGTATATTTTAAGGGTCCAAAACAATCCAAAGCCGGGAGATTCTGACAAAATTTTGGGTCATTTGTAACAGGATGGCGGTTCTACAGTGGTCTTAGTACGCAATGACAAAAAGAAAAATCATGGTCAGAACAGTGGTACCGGCAGACTAGTCGCGTGGGCGTTAGTCGAACTCGTCGGATAAATTACGGAAGGCAAACGATTTGTAACACAAAAATTTTAGGATTTACCGATAGCCCATAAAAAAGAAGTAGGCGGTAGTGTCATGCCATACTTTTCCGGTGTAATTTACAGCCCACAATACCGACGTGAATGCGTTGATTTAAAAAAAAAAATCAACCATTTGTACCAGGCTAATTTTTGCACAGGTAATCATCGTCCAGTAGCCATGTACGAAAATCGCCATGCCATACTTTTCAGACAGTTCCAAATGGTCGCCATACCGCCGAAAATCAGCATTTTTTTATATTGTACAAAATCATTTAATTTTATATTATTGTATAAAATCGTAGGAAAGTCAAAACTGACATACCTAAACGTATAGCAACATTTTTAGCCGACGCCATTATAGGACGAAATTCTCAATTCAACTGAATTTTTTGTTGGTTCCGTTACCTCCGCACTTTTAACTGGGTGAACCGATGATTTCTTCTACACTAATATTATAAAGAGGAAAACTTTGTTTGTTTGTTTGTTTGATTGTAATGAATAGGCTCATAAACTACTGGACCGATTTTAAAAATTCTTTCACCATTCAAAAGCTACATTATCCACGAGTAATATAGGATAGGTTTTATCCCGGATTTTCCACGGGAATGGGAACCATGCGAGTTTTTCTTTGAAACCGCGGGCGGGGCCGCCGGCGGAAAGCTAGTGATTCATAAAAATATAAATTATATAACAATAATTCCTTTGCAGTGACTCTCCGAGGAAAAAAGAAATAGATTCGTGTTACAAATTTTAAAATCATACATAGAACATTTCCATCGACAAGGTTTTCTGGTATTTATAATCTTCCGCCTGACAACTTAACCTCCCCTCCAGTTGGTTAGTTGTCAGTCGATCGCTTACATTTTTTGAAGAGACGATCAGCGAGCCAATTGATCTTAAACAGCCGACCTGTGCGGTCTATAAGTGCCATAGCCGTGCCTTGTGATTTATGTAAGATTTAAGAAAACTATCAAGTGAATGTACCAAGTGAAGGAATAATAAAATATGAATTGTGACGAAGGCGTTTTTATTCTACAACCCAACATTCGGGATAATAATAATCAAATAAGGTTTCATTATAAATATATTTATAAGAAAAACGAAGGTTTTTTCAATATTATTTTTTTGTTAAATTTTTACTTCACGAAAGCGAAAACTCTTCTGAAGACGTCAACTCTCTGGAAAATCTGTTTAATCGGAGGATTTTAATAAGATACTAGATAATATGTCGCAGTCATCTGAAGCTGCTGCAGCTGGTCTGCTATTTGATTGAAGACTAGAGCGATTATTGAATGACCACATGTAATTGAATGACTAAAGAACAACTCGTCATCCAACAATATGCCGAACGTTCTATCCGCTCTGTTCAAAGGGCTATAAATTCGCTAACTAGTTGGACGTCGTGAGTGATGCTTGTTAAATCAACGTTCGGCCTAGTAATCCAAACAAATATCAGATTTAATCAGATGTCGACGATGTCTTATAGACACAAATAATGGAAACAATGCTAAAAACATAAATTTAAAGTTACAGCATCATAAAAAATAGATTTGATCGGAGCCCTCAGTGCGCGAGTCTAACTCGTACTGGGTAGATTTTATTTCCTTCTCGAATACCTTTAATCTTTAACTGTACTATAATTTTCCTGTTGCCATGACATGGTGGTACTGATCTACACACGTCACATGCATTTTTTCCAAAGTCACAACAAAATAAATTATCCAAGTTTGCACCCTTATAAAACCAATTCCAAGTTGCCCAATTTCTTCCTTGCCCGCGCCAACATAATATGTAAGACTGTTTAACTATAGCGTTGAACATTGTAATAGACCATAGATACCGGCACAACTAACACTGTATTCTTTGAACGGAAGGTATGACCCATATCAGTCATAGTCATAGGCTCTGGCAACTTCAGTCGCAGGAAAATCACTCATTTTGTAATGTGTTAAAAGATAAACAGTAGAAAAAAATAAACTCAGTTTAAAACACGTTATAATATTTTTGATTTCAAGCTGCTATATAGTCGATAAATAGGCACCAAACTCTTAAATTTTAATGTTTAAAAATCGAAACACATTTTTTTTCTCGTCATCATTTCAAAGACGTAAGGGATTTAAAAAATTAACCCCGAACTAACTACAAAATACATAACAAGTCGAAAAAAACGTGATTTCTTGTCCGTTCCCCTATTTTTTTCGGTGTGTGTAGGTTGCATGCATATATTCCTACGAGGTATGAAGAGATATACAGAGAACGCTAAATACATTTGCCTGGTCACCATTACCATTCGATACACCATGACATGGTAGAGGCCGTTCTATAGAATTACGTCAAATAATGTACCGGTCAAATGTGGCTACTTGACCACATTTTTTTACTTTTTCTTAGCTAACTTATTTATGTTAAACTTTTATTAATATTTTATGATTTGTTCATGTCATGAATGATTTCATCATTCACTTTTACTAGGTATTTCTTTAAAATATATTGAAGCTGACATTATTTACAAATAAACGTAATACAGGTCAAGTTGACACTGATGTGGTATCTTGACCTTACACATCAGTTTTCATAGGTAGATGCTTAACATTCTTGTTTTAGGCTAAGTTGCTATTACTTTTTAAGTCTTCGACTTTTTAAATATTGCAGCCCGAAGCTTTACAATAAACTGTTAGGCTCTGGCTACCTGGTCAAGTTGCCACGGGATTTGTAATGATTTCATACAAAGCATTACATGTCGGATAGGGTTGTCACAAACAAGACACAAATTTTAATGAACTATTTATTTATTAAACTAAATTTAATACATATGTTTATGTATATTACTTAATACTTACCTATAGGTATTTATTAATAGGTAAGGAAACATTTGTTTTTCATTAGAAATATGCTAAATCGTTGTCATCAAAGATAGTATAAGTATCTGGATTGTTCGAAATTTGCAGCAAATTTATTGATTTTACTATGCAAAACTCGAAACAGATAAAAAAGGAAAAAATGCAGTCACGTTATTTTTTTGTGTCAACCCTAGGCGTCGGTCAAGTTGCCACGCAGCGGTCAATGGCAACTTGACCTAACCTGAGGCATCAATGCCCAAGCAAATATTTCGACAGATGAGCCTAAAATTGGATAGTTCCCACTGTTAAATCAATCTCTAGGGTTTATTACACAACATATCAAAACTGTACTCACCTGAGATGTGCAGTTTAAGCTCTACAAACATAATAATACTGACACCGGCAAAAGATCCTTAGTCACAGTCACACTTCGATACGTTATATTGCGAGAACCAACAGCGTTACCGCTTTAAAATTAAAATATGTTGCCAATTAAACCTACCAACATCGATACGTTAGGTCAATTTGCTTTCAATTCTACAAAATTTGATATTTTGTTGTTAAGGTGATGAATTAATTTTTCTAACATTTACGGCCCTTTTTAAACCTTCGTAATTTTTATATTATTAAAGTTGTCGTGATGAAAATTCTTGACAAGAAAGTTCAATAGTAACACAATACGTCTACCGTTTTAGAAACATGATTCCATGATATTTTCTCGATAGAAAAAAAATACAAAGTTGTCATTGTTATTTTTTTATAATCTCTGGCATCTTCAAAATAACAAACGTAAAGTTACGACTTTTTGGATATTAACTATAAAATATACAACCTATACGTCTACCGATTTAGAATTTTGAAATATGCGATGGTTTTGAAATAAACAAGAAATACTTGAAATTAGCGCGCGACCAGCCAATATAGCGAGAGCCGCCCTGTACCTTCTTACCCCGATCGCTGCACGAGTCATTCCCGTTACGGCCGTCACTCGGGGAACTTGTGTCGCTCGCGCAATCGTAAAAAAGGGTGACAACACGATAAGACAAAATGAGACAAATGGGGACAATAAAGAAAATAAGAAGAAGAAACATAAAGGTTGGAGAAAAAAGAATGCTTACAATTGGAACAAATTAATGAAGTAAGTTGGTTTTATTTTAAATTTGATGATAATTGTATTATAGACGATGTTTGATATGTACCCCTGTTATAAGAACATAACGAATGTGTAAGATTTTTTTCATTTATAGCATAGATAATCTTTTCAGAAATCCGGAATCCAGAAGGTTAATAAACCCACTGATTGTTCACAATGTGAACCCCACTCCTTCGTAAGTACCTTTATTCAGTCAAAAATGTATGTTATCAACGTTCTACTGGTTTTATCGCATGATTCCATTTTTAGCAGAAAGCAACAAAGTGCAAAGAAATAAAAAATCATGGTGAACTTAGTGGAAGTATGGCGGACGTAATATGGAACAGGAGCTCATTGGAGTAGTATTATATTTAAAAAAAATACGAAAAAATTTCAAGAATTACATTTCTTAGTAGGTGGTAGATAAGTATGTTGTATAAAGAATTTGATGTTGATATTTATTTCATTTATACTTACTACACCTGTGCGGGAAATTGCTTAGTACTAAAACAGGTTTATATTCATATTGTGAGTTTTCATTTCGAAAAATTTTGTGTAAGTGTATTCAATTGAGTTCCTGGGTGATCTGGAAACACAATTGGGCCCGGAAGATGGCGCTGCAGTCACTCCTCCTAATCACATGAACCGATTTGGATGAATATTTGTGTGCACATTTCATTGTTGTGGGATGATTGGTTGATTCGTTTTCACATTAGCTAATATTATGTATTTTTGTTGTAAACTTAATTTAATGTTTATAATACATTATTATTGGTATAAATAAGCCAGTGTTCGTCTCACATTGCTGTACCTGCCTACCTACCCTACCAGGGCCAGGAGGGCCTAACTTTGTTCTGGCTATTTTATTTTGATTATTTGTAATGAATAATTACAATTATAATAGAGTGCAAAAAATAAATACATGCGTCAATATATTTTGTGTTTTTTTTAAAACAATTTTTTTATTTAAAAAAATATCATTCCGACCGCACCTATTAAAACCTGTATTATTTTGTAATAAAGTAAACATTACGAAATAATAATAATTATTAATAATGTCTAAGTAGTTGTTGGAAAGAAGATTATTTGTTTATAAGCAAGAAAATAAAACCAATAAATCAACAATTGAATAAATGTATAACAATATTATAACTGTATGACGACTCCATACATGTTTGTCCCGAGTCGGCCAGCGGCAGCGCGGCAAGTTTGCAAGAATGACTTCGCGCACACCCGCGTTCGCGATAGCGAGCTATTAGACTCCGCCCGCCAAGCAGTGGATTTTTTTTTTGTGTATCGTCTTAAACGGAAGGTGTGGTCAAGTTGCCAAGTAAAGGTCAAGTAGCCACATTTGACGGTATGGTTTTAACTTATAAGTAACTTTAATGAAGTTAGCTATACTGAGCTTTTCATTTATTTAAATTATCGTATTTTCAGTTATTACTATTATTTTTAGGTTTAACAATAAGTGCCGGCTTAATTTAGTCCATATCGATCTGTCCCTAATTCATACAATTTATTATAACCAAAAAACTCAATACTGACATTGAACACAAATTATGTAGGTATATGAAAATTACGGATATCACGCCTGACATCTCAGTTTCAATTGTTTCAGTTATAAATTATGTGACGTCACAAAATATACGTGAACGACCGAGTCACGACAAATAAACGTTGGATTTCGCCCAATTTAAATTTAATCATTAGTTAAAACAAAACTAGAGTCTCCGTCTTATATTAGCACCTGCTAGAGTATTTTCCTATTATTCAATGAATTTAAAAGCTTTAGTTATCCATTATATACACTGTGGTAAATTTATGTTTGCAGAATATGTTTGAAGCTTGTGTAAAATAATTTATTATTTATTTAGTAGCCACTATAGTGCTATTATTGTATTGAATGTCCGAATGCGGAGGAAATTTGTATTTATTTAATACAAATATTTTAATGAGACATAATATTATGATTAATAAATCAAACTTATTTCTCACTAGCTTTCTAGACCGGACTCTCAGTGGAGTTTCGTTTGCAAAAATCGCGGACCTAAATCTGACTTCTGATATATATTGTATAGATCCCAGACATCCTATAGACAGATGTTGCCAACCAGTTTTGTGGTCCCCCTGCCCGCACCCCGGTAATTAAATATGGCATACAAAGAAAAAAATAAAAATTTCCAAAACATGCCGTGTGGGGTATCAAATGAAAGAGCTTATTGAGTAGATCACGAATATATAGCATACTATATACATTTCTTACACTTTCTCTAAGATTTTTTAGAAAATTTACGAAAATGGTCCATTTTTGAGTTAACTTTAAACCACTATAGATTGAAAACTCATGAATATATTTTTTAAATTATTATTTTAAATAATTAACAATAGTCCATTGTTTACGATTCAATATTTCGTACAGTGAAATAGTTGCATGGGGGAGTGGGGGGAGCATTCAAAGATGGCGAGTATATTTTCAAGTTCATATAGTATATAGTTATTTTCATCAAATCCACCACATAGCTCACTTATATTATATTACGAACTATTGAATCATAAACAATGGACTATTGTTAATTATTTAAAATAATAATTTAAAAAATATATTCATGAGTTTTCAATCTATAGTGGTTTAAAGTTAACTCAAAAATGGACCATTTTCGTAAATTTTCTAAAAAATCTTAGAGAAAGTGTAAGAAATGTATATAGTATGCTATATATTCGTGATCTACTCAATAAGCTCTTTCATTTGATAACCCACACGGCATGTTTTGGAAATTTTTATTTTTTTCTTTGTATGCCATATTTAATTACCGGGGTGCGGGCAGGGGGACCACAAAACTGGTTGGCAACATCTGTCTATAGGATGTCTGGGATCTATACAATATATATCAGAAGTCAGATTTAGGTCCGCGATTTTTGCAAACGAACATCTCCTTGGAGCCTGCTCTATTCCACTCGCAGCTTCGCCCGCGCAGTCAAAGAAAAACCCGCATAGGTCCCGTTCCCGTGGGATTTCCGGGATAAAACCTATCCTTTTTCCCGGGGTAAAAAGTAGCCTATCTCCATTCTCGGGTATAAAAATATCTCTATACCAAATTTTATGTAAATTGGTTCAGTAGTTAAGGCGCGATTGAGTAACAGACAGACAGACAGAGTTACTTTCGCATTTATAATATTATTAGTATGGATTTATACCACTTCACACACGGACTCTATTACAAGGATATCTCGGTTTCCTCCATCTAGATAGCATTTAATATATCTTATATATAAAAATTAAAAATGAATCGCAAAATGTGTTGGTAAGCGCATAACTCGAGAACGGCTGAACCGATTTCGATAATTCTTTTTTTATTATATTCCTTGAAGTATGAGGATGGTTCTTATGTAGAGAAAACGTAAACATGTACCACGGGCGAAGCCGGGGCGACCCCTAGTTATATATATCAACGTATGTAGTACCTAAACTATTACATAAGGGTGATATAATTATTAAAGAAAAGAGTATTTTTTTTATTGATTTAATTTTTACTCTAAATATGACCATGTCGTGTTTCCCTTGGACTGATCTTCGTATATGACATGTTTTTGGAACATTGTTAACCCTTTACTTGATTTAATTTATACATATAATAATTATAATTGGACAACAAAGATGTGCATGTAGAATTAATAAAGATGCGACACTTTTTTCATATTTTTTTTATTTGATTTAATTGATTTTGTCGGTAGCATTTTGACTGTAGGTATAATTTGGTAGTTAGTATTTTGGTTGGATTCAATAAACTCTGAAATTACTCCTTCGAAAAGTGCTCGCTAACCCATTCATCGAGAAAAGCAATCGTCTTTCTAACATAATATGTAAGTCCTTCCACGAAACAGTTTGGAAGACAGTCAAATGAAAAAATGTTGTAAATTGCACGAGGTAATCTTATTGATTCCCACAAGAACATAGCCGCGGGCGAAGCTAGTCCTATACTATACCAAAAGAATACACGGTATTAAAATTTTTACTTTTGAACATTTAGTAAGTAGCCTTGAACAAAAAAGTCACGTTTCATTAACATTGTAGTGGATCCCAAAATACAACACCGTGTTTGATACGCGTTGCCAGATAATGCGGAAGATTTTTTTTTCTCCAATTTAAATAAATTTAACCGAATTTGAAATTTTCGAAGTTTTGAAATGAAATATTTTTTATTTTTAGTTCATTTTGTTTTTTTTTTGCATTTTTTTTTTCATTTAGTAAATATTAAGCTTCCTAATGCAAACCTATAACAAATAGACACTCGAAAACCATAACCCTTCTACCAGTGTAGTCGGATAAAATAACGGTGCACACAATTTAAAAACCTAACTAAAACAAAATCCCTCGTAAGTATTCGTTTAAGTCGTCTACTTAACGATAATAAATATTTTATAGCCACAAATCGTGCTACCATGAGTTTACGCGCGATGTAATTTGCGAAACGAAACATTATATATATTAATTAGAAAAAATCTTCATTTTCTATTTCGTATTTTTAGCGAAATTCTTAATTGTCCTTACTGTGTCAACGTCCTCGAATGTTGTTTATTTTTACATATCCACTAATCTATATTAGTTAATGGTAAGAGGACGGCGGATTATTTTAAATTTAATACTTTTTTTATTCGTAGTTTCGTAGTTTTTTCGTAAACGATTAACCAATTACCATCTATCTGAAGGGGTTTTTTACCTAAATTTTTCTATCTTCAGACAATGGAAAATTTTTCTATCATAATTATTTTATCAAATTAACATACGTTTTAGATGCTTATTTAGGACAAAAATATCAACCTTGGTAAACGTGTTTTTATCAATTTCCTTTTTCCAAAAAATATATATTTATACAAACTATTCTTCAAACGCTGATTTAAATAAAGCGAAATATGTACCTACTGTGATGAGGCGAGTTATTTCTATATAAACATTTAATCAAAAACTATTGCACACAAAGCCGCAGATAACACCTAGTTACTCATACACGAACAACTAAATAATAAAATGCTATCAAAACACTGGATTACTTAGAATAACTAGAGTCCGTCATCTATACAAACACTACATAAGACATGGAGGTTTTTTTGTTCGTTAGCCGTTACTCATCACTTGTTTAACCGCTGACTAAACCCTCTCAAACTCCAAACTTCGCAGAACATTTTATTGCTTTATTATTGTATGTTTTATTTAACCTTCAAGTGATAAGGGATTTAGCACAGAATATTTCCGAGGGGCTGTGAAAAAGGCCAGAGGATTTTTTTTTACGTAGAACCTATATTATGTTCAATGTTGATATTGATAGAAAACTTCTTGTTATAAGCAATTATCTGTCATTTTGTTAATTGAGTAGGACAATGATGTAAATTCATATAGGTATATTCTTAAACCTTCTTCAAATTTTTATTACGGCCGATTTTTCAATGCTTGGTTAAAACTTATTCGTCGAATAACGTATTAAACTACTATTTCAAAAATGTATTCTACTTGCCCGTATTTGACAGTTTACATGTGACATTTTAATATGTTCGTGTTACACTTAATTGGACGGATTTTTAACCAAGGATTGAAAAATAGGCCCTTAGAAAGAAACGTTTAGTTAATACGAGCACAGAATACTTAATAGAAGCTAATTTAATACAACATAATTAGTATCTGATTAATTTTTTTTTATGACAATAACTTTGTAGCCACCACACCAGATTTTCATAGCAAAATAATTTATAGTTCTTTTTAATATGTACTCTTTTGAATAAAAATTAATTGTAATGAATATAAATAATTTGCTGATATTCAGTACGGTTAGTTATGATTTGTATTGATTTTTATGAGACGTTAAAAGGCGATAAATTTTCCTCTATTACAATGGAAACATAAAATACAATATACTGTTATATACAGACTATATACTACATTGATGAAATTTTTAATATAACCCAAAAATAATATATTATGCCTAAAGATTTTCTTTTTGCAAAATTAAAGTGAGTGTTTAAAATTATAAATACAAAAAGATTGTATTTTCTAATTGATCAATAAATGTTTTTGAAAATGGAACTGATAAGGAGTAACGGATATGTTTAAATTGAATGTAAAATCCATACTAATATTATAAATGCGAAAGAAACTGTCTGTCTGTCTGTTACTCAATCACGCCTAAACTACTGAACCAATTTTCATGAAATTTGGTATGAAGATATTTTGATACCCGAGAAAGGACATAGGCTACTTTTTATCCCGGGAAAATGATATAATCCCGGAAATCCCACGGGAACGGGAACTATGCGGGTTTTTCTTTTACCTACTGCGCGGGCGAAGCCGTGGACGGAAACCTAGTTTAAAATATTTTGCGCGGGTCCATTGTTAGTATTATAGGTAATTTATAATATGCAGTTACTATTATTAAGACTATGTCTTTGTAGAATGTAGATATTAATCAATAACAAATATCACAATACCTACCACATTTCTTTTTAATTTAATTTGAATTTGAAATACCTTAAGGTCTAAGCTTTATAAATTAACTAGCTGCGCTCCGCGGATTCACCCGCGTGGCTCCGCTTCTGTTGGTCTTAGCGTGATGATATTATAGCCTATAGCCTTCCTCGATAAATGGGCTATCCAACACCGAAAGAATTTTTCAAATCGTACCAGTATAGTATATTTAGTTCTTGAGATTAGCGCGTTCAAACGAACAAACAAACAAACTCTTCCGCTTTATAATATTAGTATAGATTAGGTGCGGAACCGTTCAAAGACCCTTTAAATAGAATATAACCCATCCGTATTATGGATTGTAACAGTCAGAAAAGCATAAAAAATAAAAATTAAAAAACAATTTACATGGTCAAATATGTACACTTTAGATCGTCTGGTCAAATATCGTATTAAAAATGTTTGCGCTGTGTGCACACTGTATAATATTTATTTTAATCACACTTTCGTCAAGATAAAGACCATAAGATAAAACTATATTGTCGACAAGTCTGTTTGCTATTTAAATATATTAAGTTAAACTTGATTGCCATTCATAAAGAGGCATGAAAATTCTATGCAAATACTAAACGAAATAATGTTAGGAGAATAATTAGGAGCAAAAGTTAAGATTAATAACCAAATCATCTTTTTGTCCTTGGAATGTCTTCGCCTGAATATAGTTCACTCAATCATAATCCCTCGTTAATATAAACATCTTATTATGCTTTTGCATTCCCTATTAAAACTATAAAAAGCTTTATTCAACAGAATAAAACTAATATAAAGTAGGTAGAAAGTCCGCTTATCCCGGAAACTGGAGCGATAAAAAATAATTTTCTGCGTAAGTAATGAATAAATTAAAACTCGGGCTTAATAAATAAATACCACCTAGGTGGAGGTAGTTTACAAACAGCAATTTTTGAATGACCGTCAAGACGTATAATATATCTCAGTCTCCCCGTGACCACGCTCGCTGTAAAGTGTTCGAAACGTCGGGAAAATAATAGAATGAATAAATCGCGTTTAAAATCCGTTAAAAAGTCTTTAATTTCTAAATGTATAATACTCGCGTAAAATCAAACATCAGAAAATACTAAATAAAAAACTGTTCAATATGTATTTATGAAACATAAGTATATAAAACTCGCAAATAATAGTATCTATAGTCGAGCCAATTTAATAGGCAACATTTGACGTCTATCAATTTTATCTTCGAAGAGAGGTAACCTGCTTAAAAACATCGATTAAAGTGAATTAATCGATACGGATTTGAAACATTTGTCAATCGAATTTATTAATTTATGATGATTTTTATTCACAAGTAATCAATGCATTCGATTCTAGATGTCAGATTTCGATTTTTAGAGTAACGTCTCTGGTATTTAAAAAGAAAAAAGGTTTATTGACACAAAATTGTAGCGACGTCAGTTCTTCAATTCAGAAATTGTTTATTATGTTTAGAATGGTTTATCAGTAAAATGAAATCTTAAAATTACTTGTATCGGTCATTATTATTATAAATATGTGGTCGTAATTGAAAAAAGTTAAGCAAATGTGCAGTTCTAACAAAACGAAATATCATGTTATTCTATGTTGTCGTTACTAGGTTACGTTGTTGAATTTTGTTGAACTGTCAAATGTTGCCTATTAAAATGGCTCTACTATAGATATATTTTTCAACCCACAATATACCTATATATAACAATAAACTAAAGTTGCATATTTTGAGTTAAAAGTTTTCTTTGATTTGTTATCAACAAGATAACTAATTACTTCTAATAGGAACCAACCGTGCTCACAAAAATTTTCAGTAAACTCGCTTAAGCCTCAATAATAAGTACCTACATTTCAAGTTGTCTCATTGAAATAGGACAATCTGCGTATAATTGTCGCACCTTTTTACTATCGACTATGATTAGCTTTTAAAGAATAGCGAGATCGTAAAACTATGTGGCTTTTTAGAAACATTTTCTTTGGAAATAGTGAAAAGTGTAATAGATATCACATATTAAACTTATTTTTTTTTTGTTGTACAATAGGGAGAGCAGTTGGCCACAATCTCGTCTGGTGGTAAGCTGAAATGTGGTCTAAGATGGAGCGCGCCTCCCTAGAATGTAGATAACTGTTCAATCTCCTCTTGAAGACCTCCAAATTGTACTTATCGGGGAACCTAGTCCCTAGCGGTTCGAATAAAGAATGACGATCCGAACCGCTAATCTAGGTCTAATAGGCCGTTATCGATTAATGCACTATAAAAAATAAGACCGCTTCTCTACGCGTCTTTCTCTTTCTCCTCTTTCATTCTTTTCTTCTTCTTAATTTTTTTGTCATCTAATCAAAATATTATAACAACAAATATAGAGGTATCCACTAATCGATAAAATTAATCTTCAATTTCCATCAGGTGTTTTATATTTTTAGGTTGTTTTTATTCTGCTATTCGATTGGATTATAAAAGGATTATAAAAGGTACTGTTCTATCCAAACTTTATAATAAGTTTCCTGGTATGTCTGTTAGTTTCCAGAAATTACACTCTATCCTTCCTTCATTAACTTTTCTTTTCAATAACATATTAGAAAATTAATCGCTGCAATGCCGTTGTGTGTACGCGGCCTTAAATTCGCTAACTCAGTGGCCTTACAGAAGATATGGTAAACATAAGTCACGACAAAAGATAATATCATTATTATGTAAATATTCTTCAGTACTTGACACTTTTCTATTAAGCCTACAGATGATTTTTCTAAAGAATAATTAGAACTACTAATTACATCTTAAGTATAATATATAACTGCGATAATTTTACCATGACAATAGAATATTTAGCGAATTTACAATATACGCTAATACAAATGTTTCACAATTATTTATTTAAATGGACTATAATATTACTTTGACCACTAAAAATATTACGCATATGAAGCATATTTTTACTACCAATTGAGACGATTAATGATTATCGACTATTGACTATGGATCAATAAAAACGTAAGCAGATAATTAAGTGTTTAAAAATAGTTAAAAATAGTATGAACGTATATTCAAATAATGGTGTCGTCACGTTTAAGAATGATTTAAGTGATCACTAAGAATTAGATTTAAAAATTAAAATATTTGTTTTAAACCTCCATTTCCAAAAATTCTGATTACGTTTTGAAGTCAATTCCTATATTAATGTAACGTCAAAGTCTCTTAGCCAAAGATAAACATAAGATATCTAATAGATAGGACAATAGATAGGACATCTAATTTTGTTTTTTTTGGTAAAACGTCTCAGTGCCCACGATACAGGCTTGCCTAGTGTGGGTACTATAGGTAATCCTTTTTTAATAAACCTAGATTAAGCCAATATGTGTAAAGTGTGCAACGTCAATCAAAGTGTATCTGTGTAAAAACATATGGTTTTTAAATAAATATATTTTTCATTTTTTCATTTTCATCTTCTAGGAATCGAAACTAAAGCAAATTATAGGTAATCCGCGGTATAAAAAACGGAGGATAGAAAATTAGTTGACACGACGATTGTCGTTATATTATGTACGTCAATATTTATTTAAGTCTTTATCAAAATGACAAAAATAATAATAATATATAATCTAAAATGACAAAACTGTACAATGTACATATTTATTAAAAGAGAAGGATACTGAAAGTTCCGTAAAAATAATACCTATATATATAAAATACACCTTTTCTATATTTAAAAACATTGAGTTGAGTTAGAAGAAATTCCAGTATGAAAGTGAAGTCGATAGTTGAAATACGGCCTTATGATGACATTTTTCAATTCTTTAAAATAAAGCTTAAAAAAGCAACATTTTCCTTGTATAATTAAAAAGTAATTTTTCATGGTATACGAACACTACCAAACAACAAATCTTATTTCAATTTAGTGCTAAACTTTTAGTAAGCTTTCATTATCATTAGCAAAAAGTTGTACTTACCAACATTCTTCTAAACATTTTCTCATACAAAATTGAAGCATACCTACGAATATAATGTTTTTATTTACATCCCGAACTAAAGATAGATATAATTAATGACGCCTCATTGAAACTTATTGGTTGAAATGAGAAGACTGCTCTTTTATTGATTGACTAATAGCTTTACATTGGGTTTGGTATTTAGATAAAAATGCATTTACATAATATACTAGCAAGAGTATTAGCTGACCCTTGACTTTCGTCTTGTCTTCGTACGAAATCAAACACGAGGAATTGAATACCTGTAAATTTTATTTTTTATTTTTAGCCTATCTCATAAGATCCTTCTCCAGAAAATAACAAATACAATGATCGAATTCTGTCTCGCAGTTCAAAAGTGATGCCGTAATTAATAAGGGAAATAGGGATTCATTTTTATATATAGAGACACGTGGAATTAAAATATAGGTACTTAAGTTTTATTTTTTATTTTTAGTCTTTTTCATATTTCATACGATCCTTCTCCTTAAAATAACAAATACCTAGAATGATCAAATTCTGTCTCGCAGCTTCGCTTATACCTACATAGAGATCAGAGTTGTGTGTGTGCGGCTTTAGTATGAAATATTACTCGTCCCTGCAACACATGGATCTTAATTGGGTCATACTGCATTATTACCAATACATTATAAATACCCACTATGAAATGGTATTAATAATGTATTGGTTGATATTAATGCATCAATGGCTAATGTGTTTTAATATGGATATACTTTTTAAGATAGGTACTACGCGCTGATGTGCTTATACCAAACCCCAGTCTTTTCGACCCTTCTTCAAATTAAACATATTATACACTTAAGAGTAATACCTTTAAAAACTATTTAATATTAACTGAATAATAAATATACTAAACTGTCAAATTGAATCCAGAACTTTCTCCGCTATCACATACATGCTACCATAACGTTTTTTAACCCGCCAAGGACTTCCGATACATTTTAAGGAACTTCTTTCGATGACAAATAACATACAAATTGACACAAGGCTCCGTAATATGGGTTAATTAATATCGAAGGTGTACACGTTGACCTCTCACTTATAAGGATAAGCCATCCTCGGTATTTATACTAGTTTCTATACATTTCAATCGAGAAAAAAATTATCGCGCACTTGAACTAGACTATGAATAAAATCCATGACATTATTTTGATTACAGCTGATTGATAAATTATATAGAAATGCAATCTCAACCGTTTTGTTTACTTTTAATATTAGGTATACCCAAGGGTATACCTCGATATTTCCATACTGATATTATAAATGCGAAAGTAACTCTGTCTGTCTGTCTGTTACTCAATCACGCCTTAACTACTGAACCAATTTGCACGAAATTTGGTATAGAGATTTTTTAAAGTACATAGGCTACTTTTTACCCCAGGACATAGGATAGGTTTTATTCCAAAAATTCCACGGGAACGGGAAGTATGCGGGTTTTTCTTTGACTGCGCGGGCGAAGCTGCAGGTGGAAAGCTAGTATAATATATAAGTATTGGTCGCGATTGAATTGTTTTCTAATCAAATGTCTGGAATGTTGCAATAAAAATAAGGTTTCAAAATATGCAACTATTCACAATGCAAATCTATTTTCCATACTGTTAATAATTATTCAAAACATTATTTAAATAAAGGCTTGATTACACGTGGGAGCTAAATCGAAACTGACCTAGACAACTTTATATCCATAAACCAAGTCGCATAACGGCATAAATATAATATTATGTTAACACCTTTAACCGGATCACACAATATACTTACTCCTAAAATATTTTGACCCTAAAAGCTGTATAAGTAATCCATACTAATATTATAAATGCGAAAGTAACTCTGTCTGTCTGTTACTCAATCACGCCTAAACTACTGAACCAATTTGCATGAAATTTGGTATGGATATATTTTGATACCCGAGAAAGGACATAGGCTACCTTTTATTGCGAAATATGTACCACGGGTGAAGCCGGGGCGGACCATATATTATAAAGTTGAATTTTTTTCGTTAGGTCTTTTCTATCCGTCTGTTACAGATGCCTTTCTACAAACATACACTTCACACTCACAAGTCACACTCTATCGTGTTCATAAAAAAATTTCTTCCATAATTTAAATGATTGTAGCAAAAAGTTTAATTTACCTACGACTGACCAAAGTAACCAATAATATAAAATCACGCACACTGCAGTGCGAATTAAATTGAGTGTGAGTGTTTCGCACATTTAAAACAATTGGTATTCAGAATATCGGGTAAGCGCCAGGGCCGCGTCAAAGGTGATCACTAATATCCTTACATATTATGTGGTGTTGTATGCACATCAGACCTCACGCGGCGCCCATGAGTAATTGCCAAAAAATGATCGAAGGTGATCGATGGACGTAACATAAATGACAACAAATGTGTGTGCCGAGCACACGTGTCAAAAGTGAAACTTCTTTGGCAAGATTCAAAGGTACCAAAGTCGCCTTACTGTATGACGTGACGGTATTGCCATGACGCTACCTTGAAAGTTAACTCTCAACGCGCTTAGAGAAGTTTCACTTCAAAAACTCTACGAATACCTTGCATCAGTAGAAACTTATTTATTAGGAAGACTTAACATTGTCGACAACGGCCGGCGGTGGTAACGGGATATAGGTACAATTTAAAATGTTTAAAGTATGTAAAGGTCACTGGGGACAAAATACAACTTCATTATACAACATGAGATTAATTCGTAGAACGTTTAAATTTCCTAAAAGATTCTCAGAAAAGGGAAATTTATCAAAGAGTGCAAAATAACATGTTCCAAAGCAATTATCTCAGTTTAAAATTAAATTATACGAAATAAAATTAAATTTTAATTTAGCGTTAGCGCTAACCTAACCACAGGTTCTAAGTTCTAACAAACAAACGGCAAGTTACGAACGGCACAGGCTACTTCAGCCGGCGCCACCTGTCGACGGCAGTCGGCGGCACGTCGGCGGCAGCAGTTAATACGTCGACAGGCAAAAACGGATGCAGTCAAACGTCAAACGCTTGTAGTTTGCCGTCAACACAAAACTGCAAGCGTCGCCACTTGTCGACGGCTGAAGTAGCCTCTGCCGTTCGCAACTTGCTATTTGTCTGTTAGAACTCTTAGGTACTACTCTATCTTTGTACACTGATATAAAATATTACATTATATAGAAATGTTATGTGTCATAACTCGTTATAATAAAATTTTATTAGACCGATTCTCTTAAGTTAATTTAAAGAGCAGTGATAGACAGTTGCACGTTTTATACATTTTTATAATTAGATAATTATTAAATAAATTTCCCCACAAAATTTAAACATTTTTTTAAATGTTTCTTAATTATGAGACGAGATATTAACCATCTGACAACCAAACAAACATAAATTCGAGTGTAAGATTAATATGTGATAATAAAATACTCGTATTATATGGAAAATTACTATGTTAGCTTTTCCCTTTTTCTCGAGGAAAATGGTTGCTGCTTGAATAGAATGAATAATTTGGCAAAAAATATATACTTAATGATAACTATAGAAATTTACCAAATCCAGAATGCTTGAGCGATTTTTATTAAAGGCTTGTGTATTATAATAAGTAATATCTGAGAAGATGTCATAAATTTTCTTTTTTTATCTATTTTTAAATATATTAATTATTATTAATGTCTGGCATCAGTCATGAATTTAGCCGTCAAATTAACGACGCCTCTATAATAATTAGAAATATAATAATACAACTATGGCTCTCGCATTAGAATCTTACTTTTACTTTTTTATCTTATTTTGATTGGACAGCTCTATAAATTAAAATTTTACAAACAAAACATAGCCGTATTATCTAATGCCTTTTTTGTCTGTGGAGTTTAATAAAATGTTTGATTAATTATTTATTGATTTTGATTTTGTTGTGATTTTTATTTAAATTAATCGTACAATGATAAATCTTGCATAAAATTTGCCAATCCTTAAGTTCTTGATAAAATGTTACAACACTATTTCATAAAATATAATCTTCTTTCTTATATATAAAAATGAATCGCAAAATGTGTTGGTAAGCGCATAACTCGAGAACGGCTGAACCGATTTCGATAATTCTTTTTTTATTATATTCCTTGAAGTACGAGGATGGTTCTTATGTAGAGAAAACGTAAACATGTACCACGGGCGAAGCCGGGGCGGACCGCTAGTATGTAATAGAAACCGCGGATCGCTCTAGCTGCGTATAACCGGTCAAGTGCAATTACTATTACTCGTACCTATATTAATAAATCTCATATGAGACGAGATCTTAGTTTTAACTTTATATACTACTACGTATATTGTTAGAAGCAAAAGTAAGCCACTATTTGTTTTACCACAAAAAACTTTAGACAGGGTTTAACTTTAAGCGCAGGTTCTCTTTAATCTGGTTTTGTCGTATTTCACATAGACAACTAATAAAGTGACAGATCCGTGGTTTAAAGTTAGACTGTGTTTAAATTGCTCTGTGGCAAGACCATAATATGTATCCGACACCCATACTCGTATGAATGAGTCCCAGATAAAAATAATATCAGACTGAATCCGGTACATAAAAAAACATCTACAAACTATTTGTATGTTAAATATTACCCAAATCCGTTCAGCAATTTCTGCGCAAGAGTCAACTAGATACATACTGGCAATAGTAAATTACTAGTTTTGTCATATGCATTAATTATGATATAATAATATGGTAATAAAATATGATCAATCTGATAAGGTCTAATAGGTTTTGATACGGACGAAATCACAATAAAAATATCTATTATACGTATATTATACGCGGCAATAACTCTATATCAATTGCCAATGATAGTCAAGGACGAATTAAATTTTATTTTCTATAAAAATAAAAAACTTGTATTTAAGCATTTTTTCTTTAGAAATAGGACATCAATTTTAAACTTTCTAAAATTGGATTACCTACTTTTAGGGTGTCGGTCAAAAAAGTCGACAATCGCACTGCGTTAATTTATGTAGAGTAAATATTATATCATTTATTTTTAGATTCACTTCGTTCAAATTTACTATTTAAGATTTTTATTCCGAAGAGAAATAACACCTAATACCTGTTCAATTGAAACATTCTGACAACTATTGCAAAAAATGTAATGAACAAACTTACATCATTAATCTCTCAAAAGTTCAACGACTTTAATTTGTTTATCCGTTTTTTTACCACCATTTGAAGATCGTATTAAAATATAATGATTATTGAATTTAGCTTCATACACACAACACATAGAACGATAATCACACAGGAAATAATAATAAGAAATATTACTTAATAAAAAATCAACACTGATTCACTCTTTAAATAGACTCTACATTCAATAATGCTCAGTTCAAAGGTAAATTACGGTTCATCAATAAACGAATCGGTATTTTCTTAACAACTTTGCAATATTGTTTTAAACACCAACAAATCGAATACAAAATAATCCCAATACTTAAGTATCTTTAAAACTAAAACATAATAACAAAACTATACACTATAAAAAAGGACTTACAAATTCGCAACACAACCACGCCAAAAAATTCATAAATTTACATAAATTTAAAACCACACTGCACTTAATAAAAAAATCTTACCTGAGGCGCGAAGCCCAGAAAGGAGAGTTTTCGTCTACCACTGCTCATAATTGATAAATACTCGCACACGACTACATCGGACGCCGGTTGCGGACCGACTGAGGCTCGCCGCGTCAACCAGACTTGGCAAATTAACACTCAGCTGCGCGGACGCAGATCGCCGCGACCCTGCACTTACCTGTCAAGAATAAACAATATGTACAGGTATTATTCAACTTAATGCGTGCTTCGATAATATTAGCGATATTATCAATAAAAGTACAGCGTTTCAAAAGAAAGGAAAGTAAAGTATTAGAGATGTAGAGAAATTTGGAAAATATAATTTTTATAAACTTTTGATGGATGGATGGAACTTTAAAACGTTGGATGGAAAATAATTTGATTACAAACTGTCCAAACCAATATCTAGAGCCTGGTAAAACCTTTTAAGTTTAAACCTTTATCAAATTAATAACATAATTTTAAAATAATTTATGATCGAAATTTATTGAACAGCATTTCGAATGATATAATAGGAGAGTTAGACAAATAAATAAAATTTATGGTATCATTATGTTTATTATAAAAACTAGGTGGACAGATTGTATATATAAAATCCATTGATGGAACGATTACTAATTCTTTTCACCCACGTGAAATTTAAAGTTATTTTATATGAAACTTTTCCATTTCATGGTCACATACAATTTTATGGACGGTTTCTTTATAACCTCAAACAGCATTGTATCATTCTAAGCTCTATACTAATAATATTTAAAACATCTGGAATGACTACACACTTAAAAATAAAAAATAAAAACCGGCCAAGTGCGAGTCGGGCTCGCGCACAAAGGGTTCCGTAGCAGCAAATATAATAAATTACAGTTAAATCAACCTATCTCAAAAACTATAAGAGATACTTTGATCAAACCAAAAATCGTTGAAAGAGTTAATTAGCATGCATCACCTCTATTTTTTTTAGAATTTTATACCCCGTAGTTATAAAAATAGAGGGGGGGGGGACATACTTTTTACGACTTTGAGAGCTGATATCTCAAAAACCGTTCACTTTAAGAAAAATGTTTTTTAGAAAACTTTATATCATTTTAAAAGACCTTTCCATTGATACCCCACACGGGTATGTACATCGAAAAAAAAAATTTCATCCCTCAGTTACATGTATGGGGGGCCCCACCCCCAATTCTTTTTTTTACTATTTAGTGTCATATTTTTGTAGCGGTTCATACAACACATATTCCCATCAAATTTCATCACTGTAGTACTTATAGTTTCCGAGTAAATCGGCTGTGACAGACGGACAGACGGACAGACGGACAGACGGACATGACGAAACTATAAGGGTTCCGTTTTTGCCATTTTGGCTACGGAACCCTAAAAATGATGATCTTTACGGTACAGCCACGAGCTTTGTTACCATAGAATGCCGCCAAAATCACAGATTAAGTTCCTACCAAAATACAGCTCAATACGAACTGTACGAGGCAACAAAAAAATAAAGCTCAGTTAATATCATATTATTCTCTAATAAATTCCACGTGTACCAAATGTATGTACACCAACACAACGTGTGTCTACGAAGCCCCATTCATTGCGTCTAGCGACGGTATGAATGAGCGGTGCACGCGCATCGCTGAATCATTCGTGTGATAGCGAGTGCAGTGGGCTTATTTTTGTGGATCTTTTTATATAAAAATAGTATCGGATTATGTATGTTCAGAATAGATAGAAATAATTTAACGGTGCATTTTGATCAAACGAGCGAATGCTCATTCTGACTATCCACTATGTCAAATTATTTTAGTGTAAACAGGCGTAGAGCATTTTTCGTACTGCGCTGCGTTCGAAAGATTGTATGCAATATTCTAATACATACTGAATAACACTAAATACGAGTCTTCGTTTTTACTAAAAGATCACGAAAGAATGCTCTTGCTCTAGTTCTATAAGCTCTATGTTCGTTTGATGTAATTGTACCGTAACAAATAAATAAATGTACCTAGGTACATATTAGATTGCTAAGTTGTTTGAGCTTGAGTTTAAGTTAACTAAAACTATATTTTGTGAATTAATATTAAAATAAATAAGGCAATAATATGTGTACTACAATCATAAAAAATACTTAATGTAATAGGTAGACTATAAACAGGAATATATCACATGTAGACTGCAAATTATTAATAAACGATTTGAAAAACTTGTTCACAATATAATAGCACAATAAGGTTTTTATGAAGCCATATAATCTTTTCTCTCAACCGGTTTGTTCACAGGGGGTTGATGTTTACAGCTCAATCTTGTAAACAGATGTTAAATCGTGCTTATGCCCTCAATAATACACAACCCTATTAACAACAGGAAGCATACAGACGTGTACGAGCGATAATTAACGGGTGTGAGAAATAAGGTAGACGCATAGGTCGTCTATAGACTCTAAAGGTATTATGACAAATAATTCCCCGCACGTTTATGAGCTAAACCAAATAACGAAAATACCTATAGGTATAGGTATATATTTTATTGAATACCTATAGGTATATATTTTATTGAATGCTTTCAATAAAGTTTCTGCCTACGACGAGTACTTATACTGTATTAATCTCGGAAGCTTTATTTAATTTCTTCTAATTAATTTCAATATTTCAATATTATTGATTATACAGTACTGATTACAAATTATTGTACAGTATAATTGTACAGTAACAGTATTGATTATAAATTGCTTATCCATGACAAATGTGCGTCTTAAACGCTCATATATTCATGATCCATGAACTATATTCAACTATATTCATTCATTATTACCTAAACACAATAGCAACTACACTTAATCAATTACGGATATATGATCGCACGGACATGTAAGGAGAGTATTACGGTCGAGCAATTAAATTATAAGCGAATTGATACACCAATGATTACGCTGATCTAAATTATACCCAGTATACCCTCTTATGAATGCCACAGTTCACAATGAAATAATATTATTAATTAGATAAAACAATAATAAAATTAAATTAAAAAAAATCAAAAAGCGAAACTCATAAAGCTTACAGAAGCTCACGGGCCGCTTGCAGCCCGCGCACAACGCACCAGCTAGTTTGTGTTAAAACGAGATGAAGAAGTTACGTATGTATGTATGCATGTATGTATGTATGTATGTATGTATGTATGTATGCTAAAGTATGACAAAGGAGCGCTAGCACCATCCTTGAACATTTGTAAAGGCATTTGATTGTTTGACCTTACGCCTATAAATGGATGGCCGATGTTAAAGGGAAAGATATAAAGAAAGCATTGAGAAGGGTAAGTAATAAGTATGTATCATTCAATTAAGAATGTAGGTATGTTAAAACTTTATGTTCATGTTATTCCTATAAATTAAATTGTTAAAAAAATAGTTAAATAAAAATATTGAATTCAAGCATACCTTCGATATATCCTCTAGCGAATTTTCCATCCGCGGGGAAAACTCAGGAAGTCTAGGAATAGATGAATTCGAGCCCATCTCGCAAGAAGCATCGAGAGAACAAGATGCAAGGAACTGGCAAATGCAAGTGAAAATTTACTTCAAAATTGCACCTATTTATCACCATTTGTAAATCAGATAAATCTATTTTTCGCTAGAACTCTTCTAGAGGTCAAGATGCGTTTGAAAATTTAGAAAATCGCACAAAACAGATTGCATTTGCATTATAACGTATGTAACAGATATTTATCACTCGATCATTGTTAGGGGCGTTTTAAATTACAAATGGGATACTTACAAGACGGATTATGTATCTGATCTATATTTACATAACTAAGAATTATTGTTGTACTTATTCGCGAACTGATGTATATCATTTACCGCGTGTATTTGTTGTGATAATCACATCCTGAATAAGCTATATGCGTGAATTTAACATGGGTAAAGCTGAGTAGACTGCAGTTTACGGCAAATTTTAGAGGTAGTATCTGTTTTTTTAAATCTATTATAATATGAGCATTTAATTAGCTGATCCGACAAACGTTCAAACAGTAAGTACTTTACGATTACGATACACAAAAATTATAATAAAGTTATATATAATAAACTTAGGGCCGATTTTTAATTGCTTGGATAAAACTTATCCGTCCAATAAAGTATTACACGATAATGTTAAAATGTCACGTAAACTGTCAATACTGTGTAATTAGAATACGTTTTTAAAATGGTAGTTTTATACATTATTCGACGAATAAGTTTTATCCAAGCATTGAAAAATCGGCCCTTAGTTAAGCCGTATCGGAGGAGTTTAGTTGCAAACACTGTGATACGGGAATGCTATAAAGATAAACCTCAACTTCTTATACATATGATGAAATCAATATCCTCCTTTTTGAGGGTTAACACCTATTATTACGCAATTACGTTATTTACGAAGTATTACAAGTTGTAGAGCCACTTTGAAAAGTAAATATAGTATACTCCAATCAATTGGCACTTATGATTCAACTATGCATTGCAAATACGATTATTCCCATTTAAAACAAGTCCTTAAAATCTTCCAAACTCAAACTCAAACTCAAACATTTATTTATTCAATTAGACTTCTTCTAAAAGCACTTTTGAAACGTCATTAGGTACATATTTTTAACATTTACTAAAGTAAGATAAGACAAATTTTACATAATATACGAAAATAAGATTTATTTCTCAAGTTATTAGTGATTTTTTCTTTCATATTTCACCTTAAAATGCTCTAAGTATTTCACGGTTGTATTAATTTATTTATTTATGTTAGATAGAAACTAAAAGACTGGAACGGAAAATATTTGTAGGGAAAATAGGAGCGCTCTATGTCCAACAGTCAAATGAAAAAGACTGAAGTGGGAGCCATCTTTAATAGAATATTCCATTTCATCTTATTTATTTTATTTTATATTAATTTCGTCGTAAGATTATAATGATTGCAAATATCATAATTTCAGGCTTTTTAAAATAAGTGGAAAATTTTAAAGAAAATATTCCTTTACAAGATTCAATTACACTGTATTTTATCACAAGAGGAACATATTATACACAATATTACCTTTTTTTCTATACCTTTATATGCCTATGTAAGTATATGAACTTACTACATAAATCTGGAAACCCGGATCAAGGAAAACTGTGATTTTTGCGTGTTAGAGATAGGTAGTGTCAAGTATTTTTTAAACTACAATGATAAAAACTTCAATAAATGGATTACCGCACGGCAGTCTGCTGATACGTTATCAGGCCCTTAAAGTAAGCCTGTTTGAGGAAGTCACATAAACTTCCCAAATATAATTCGTGAAATTGTCATGTGTAACATTTTATGTTAATTAAACAACATTATTATCTTAATGAGATCCGATAAATAGTGAAGTGGGCGGAATAAGTGGTTTGTAATTAAATATATTTGAAAAAATATTGTACATTTCCGTTTGCTTATATCAAATCTGGTCTACGTTTTATCTACACTAGCTTTCCACCGTGGCTTCACACGTCTTGTCTGAAACTTGACTTATTTTAAACCTTCCACAAGAACCACTTTTATTGAAAAACCGCAACAAAATCCGCTACGTAGTTTTATAGATTTAAGTATACATAGGGACGAACAAATGTCGACAGCGACATGTTTTATCTTCTATTATATAAAAATAAGTCGGGTTTTCCTTCCCGACGCTATAACTCCAGAATGCACGAACCGATTTCCATAGTTTTGCATTCGTTGGAAAGGTCTCGGGCTCCGTGAGGTTTATAGCAAAGAAAAGGCATCTCTGGTGGCGAAATGGAGTTCGCCCGGTTTTCTAGTATGTATTATATAGTGGATCTCTCATGGAAATTGAAATCAATTTTCTCCGAAACTGCGTCCCAATTTTTTTAAGAATAATTTTTTGTCCATTGTTAAGGGGTCTAAAATTCTTTAGTATCATTTATGTGTAGTATTGTTAGTATTAAGGTATCCTGGCAGAATAAGGTCTACTGACTTAGCTAGCACATAGTGACTAGCACTTAGCAGTACATAAAATAAGTGCTATTAATTTCATATTTACTTTACGCTATATTACTAGGTATTACTGATGCAACCACTACACTATTTGTAATATTAGATCCCTTACACCCGGCGTGCTTTCTCACGATCAAATTAATCATTAATCATTTTATTGGATCGCTAGTTAATCGAAATGTGACCTAATTCAAAGCACACATACACAACTAAATCAATTCTATGCGCTTTGTTTGTGTGCGTTGTACATAACAACATTAATGCAAAAAGAAAGATGAAAAAGTTGAGAGAGTCAGTTAAAAAAAGTCACCGAACAAAAGTGTCGGTAACTAACTGCCAAGAAGACAATCTCAGAACTTTATTTCCACTACAAAGCGATGAAAAATAAATACCTAAGAAAAAAATATAGTATGAAAGTAACCTAAGAATTAAGAAACCTATATGGGTCCATTCTCGTGCTTATCTTTCGTTATATATACGAAAGTATTCCAAGTTGTAGAGCCACTTTGCAAAGTAAATAGTATACCAATCAATATGATTTAACTATGTGTTAAAGTAATAAGATTGCACTCTACAGGATATTAGATTGCACTCTATAGGATTACTAGATCAAAAGCAGAAGAAAATAATTTTATAAATCTTTACTTTGAACTTTGAACGAATGGTATTTGTTTTTGGGGTAACATTTACCAAAATTATTTTTACCAGAACATGCTAGTATTAATTAAACGGTGAACGAAAAATATTTTTAACAAAAGAATTAGTTGTTCAAATAAAATGTTAACATATGAATATCAAATTATTATATTCCATTAATTAATTAGAGTGTGGAAATAAATATTTCGTCGCTATTCGTTTTTCAACCAGTAAAATGAAGAAAAATAGTTAATCATGCGAATAAACGGTACAAATATTAAATATCCAATTCATCATCCACTTCAATTCATATCATTATGCAAAATTAACATTATTTAAAGCAATATTATGATACGTTTTCATTATATGTAATGTGAGTTCCACATATAATGAAAATCAGAAACTGTTACAATGTTTGCTATGAATTAATCCGAATGACTGCTTGTTTATTTACAAATATTTGACTAAACGACCGATATAGAGAAACTACATAATCAAAACTACGAGAATGATTAAATTCATAGATTATTACAGTATTAATGATCATTTTGACGAATTAAATCGGTATTGATGCATACATTTAGATATTTGTTTCAAAAGGTAGTTTAATGAAAGGATTAATTCGTACTAAATATAATGTAAAATGTAAATGTTCGTAAATGTGTGTTCCATTTAAAAAGTTTACATTTAGCACACATTTCAATAATTAAATCCAGTTTTTGTAATATTATTAGTCCACTGAAAAGTTCTATTGAAACTTAACTTGGAGTTTGAGGGGTCGTCACCCTTGTCCATCTTTATCTAACCTAGGAATCTCATGATCCGTGATAGTACGTACTTAATACATTTGAAAATTTCAGAGTTGATTTATTTATGTTGCAGCTATAAAAACAAATACTAAAATATTGAATATAATTAATATGTTTGTATAAAGTGATGTTTTTGCTCGATATTGTTAACTGCAACACGTAGACGCTTGAAATATTTCCAGAATCTGTAGGTACATATTTTCTTTAAAAATATATAACTAATTAAATGAAAATAAAACAAATATTTAAAATAGAGGAAACGTGGTTCCATCGTGAGTTTATGCTCGATATGGAAACAGTAGCGACATCTACTATCACATGGTGATAAATTCATATTCATGTTAGAATAAAAATACAAAAAATGGCAGCGTATCACAAAGAAAACACGATTATTATAATATTATTAATACTTTTCGATAAAAACCAATGAATGTGGTAAGAATTTTATTCAAATGATTCAATTCATAGTAAATTCAGAACGGTAAGTATGTATTTTAAAATTTGCTAATTTTTTTTCGAAGGTTATACTTTTTGCCATTACCCTTTTTTCACAATTATATCGAACGTGTACATACGCTTCAACACAGTTTAATGCAATGGTTTATTCCTCCAGAGGCTTCACAAATAATATACATTACACAGAGCAATACCAGGTGGCGCCATATTGTTTCTAAATCGCGCTTTTGAAATGTTTTATGGGAAAGCATAAATATCAGCCCTTGCTCCCGTACAATCAGAACGTCTACTTTCAATAATTTTTTAAGGGCTTGTACAGATTACGCATCTTGTACAGTTCTATAAAGCGATATCACGAGGGAGCGGAGGGACTTATTTCCTCTCTCTATTAACAAACTGATGACTATTAATAAAACTGGATAATCATGTAGATATAATATTATACAAATAATGTAACTCATGAACTCATGATTGCTATCATCAATACGATGTAATAACGCATAACGCCTATGGAGATTAATTCATAATATATAGATAGGTTAATTCATAATATATGTTTTGATTGTGCGTGTTGCAAGACATTGTAAAAAGACAGATAGAAAAATAGGTAGAGTCAGTGTAGAGTCATTTTCTACAGATTTACCTACCGAAAGAGTGTGCGTAATTATCTGCCAAGAAGACAATCTCAAGTACACATAATATAATTCTATATAATAATGATATTTCCCTCGGACATCGCATGGTCTCGAACCCAGACATATCGATTTGAAGTTTGAGATCCTCACCACTGAACCACCACTACTTTTACAATGATATACATGCCTAGGTGAGGTGGCATGTTTTAAGCAACATAATATACATAATTAGAGTACTATAGTGGAGTTCATAAAAAGTTAAGGGAAAACAGGAATAGTTCCCGTTCCCGTTTGATTTCCAGGATAAAACTATCCAGTCCTTTCCCAGGTGGTAAACTATAGTGCATCAAATATTATCAAATCTTGTATTAGTGTTTATAGCATAAGAATACAGACATTTTTAGGCATATTTGGGATTCATTCAAAAGCCTGGCTTATTTCAAAAGTATTTGCGCGATGCAAATAAACTGCCATGTTTATTATTTTAAATATCATCGGAACACCATCTTTTATAGATACAAAAAGGTATATTGTGCTTAAATGAATTTGTCTCTTACTCTACATTTTTATGACTCTTAAAATACTTTATTATGAATCACTGTACATACTCATTTGTAAAATAGTAATAAATAAACTTAAAAGTACATCCAGTAATTTTACTAGCAGAACTTAGTAACTATCAGTTCATTCCTCCAACACGTTAAAAAACCTTAAATATTACGTGAACGAAGTAACAAATTATACAAACAAATTAAATTAAGGAGTGATGATACGGGCGGTTTTCAAACGGTAGCAAAGTCCTTGTTATTGTTATTATCTTATCACGATTATTATCATAATGCATTCCTTGCACTTGATAGATATTTGGAGAATAGTATATTTATAGACACATTGAGCACTAGAAATATTTGTCGACGCAAGCTATACAACATACAGGATGTCACCCGAAAAACAGCATATATTTTATTGAAAATAGTATAACGAAATCTATTTTGTAGCAATTTTCATAAGATATAACTATCTCAGATATATTTTGCACGTAGCTTAAACTGTCAAATATTTTATATACGTGAATTGTAAAACAATAGGCACTCCATACCTTATCTTTGTAATCCAAGCGTTGTAACATCTTGGAAAATTCAGTTCACAATTCGTCTGATATCCCAGCACATAGCAACACGCCCCTTAGTTCAAGGCACATATTTACGCGCTTGCATGATTCGAATTTTTTGGAGTAGGTCCGAATGTGACCACATAGAGATACATACTGTTAAATATTGTTTATTAATCCGCCGAATTAATAGGTAAGTATATAGTTGTGAGCACGTGTGTACGCAGGTGGTGTGTGCGTGCCACCCGACCGTACCCCCCCCCCCCCATCTTTGTCCAGACGTCACTTGGTATTAGTACTCAACACCAAACTATAACAGGCTGTAATTAGTGGAACTATTTTGAATGCCCGGTTGAGTCTGATTATTTTATTTATTGGGTAATTTTGGCACATCCTGTGTGTAGGAGTAGCTCCTAAATATCCTAATACTATTTGAGCACAATGGAAAAGTGGATGTTGAGAAATATTTTGGAGTCGTAGATGGTAGTATAGATAATTTTTTCTCGAGTGTAGGTGTTAGATAGGTAGGATAGATAATTTTTTCTCGAGTTTTTAGCGTCAAAAGACGTTGAAGGAAAAAAGAAAATATACTTGTTTAACCGGATTAACACACGCTTCTTTACCACCACAACCGAAGCGATACTTTAACTAGGTCACTGAAAACCCTCAGCGGTCGAATTTCTTAAGGAAATTATTATAATTATTTATCACTAGGTTTCCGCCCGCGGCTTCGCCCGCGCAGTCAAAGAAAAACCCGCATAGTTCCCGTTCCCGTGGGATTTCTGGGATTGCGTCATTTTCCCGGGATAAAAAGTAGCCTAAGTATGTCCTTTCTCGGGTATCAAAATATCTCCATACCAAATTTCATGAAAATTGGTTCAGTAGTTTAGGCGTGATTGAGTAACAGACAGACAGACAGAGTTACTTTCGCATTTATAATATTAGTATGGAGTATGGATTTTCCACTATATACTTGCGTAGGTACATTCACTTTTGGTAGGTATATTTATCTAAAATTGTTTTATCACGAAATTTCATAGTTTAAAATTTTCAGGAAAATATGATGTCCTTAATGGATAGCATAAGTTTTAGGCGTAGATGCCATCCTTGGTAGACCTTAAGTAGTCCCTAGACGGTAATGCAAGCATTACGTGAATTGTCATGCTGCATATAAAAATTGCAAATATTGCATTTTTATACAGTTCGCATGACAGCAGTGGATCTAAGGCGCGCCGCACACCAGGCATACACTTGTATCTCGATAATTGTGGCGCCACATTTGAAACGCGACACATTTATCGCCCCCATATATTTGTACGCGAGCACGCACACCGAGGAAACATTTGTAGCGGGCGCACTTTGTGGAGAGACGTTGTCCCCGCTACACGAATTCAAGATCGAACACGTTCGTTATTTGTGGCGCCACACCAAGAAATCGTCGTCATCAGACGATGATGTTGACATTCTCAAAGCGGTGCCACGCTACAAATGTGCTTCCGATGTGCGCATATACAATACATTTGTAGCAAGCTGAATTGTAGCGCATTGATTGTGGCGACGTAAGAGCGGGGGCACACGATGCGTTGCGGCGGCGGTGCGGCGCCGGAGCGGTGTCGCTGCGTCGTCTTACATAGAAATATCTGTGGCATGTCACACGATGCGTTCCGGCGCCGCACCGGACTTGTAACCACCAAGACGAGGCGGGGAGGGGTGAATGCGGTGCGACGTCGGAGCGGCACCGCTCAGTTGTTTTGCGTCACAAGGAAGGACACACTGTGCAACGCTGCTACGACGCCGCTGCGACATAAAAACGTTACGGCGCCGCACCGCTCGTGTGCCCACTGACACGGTGAAATCTTTGCGGTGCGGCGCCGCAACGCATCGTGTGCCCGCGCCCTAAATATTCGATGCATGTAGCATGTGGCGCTGGTGTGCGGCGCGCCTAAACGATCATGCTGCATGTCAGTCTTCTTGGAGAATAGTAAGCAGAAAGCTTCATTATTTAGCAGCACGTAGTTTGAATGTCATTCATTTTCAGCATTGATCTAAACGACCATTCATGCAGCATGCTCACCACATAACGCATGTCATGCTGCATTGTCAGTCATTGCATGTAGTCTAGGGACGTTTTTATACATAAGTTTTAGGCGTAGGTTAACTTCTCAGTAGAGCCTAATAAAATATTAATCACAAAATTGGTCGGGTTGACCTAGACAGATAGTAACTCATTGATATCGATCTCGATCGATTCGATTATTATTAAAAATAATAGTGTGTACAAGTAAATGTAAATGCATTCACTTCAGAATGAAGCTATTTAATATAGATAAATTATTTACTCTACCAAATATTAATTTTTCTTTCATAGTTGGATACGTAAGTGATCCCTGAGTGTTACAAGCTACCTATGTAGCACAGGGGCGCTAGCATTATGTACATATGTTAAATAAAAAATATTTGGTCCTATCCGCCCCTCGAACCTGAGACCTCTATCAGGGAGAACATGCTAAACGTAACCACTATATCAAAAATATGTGCAGAATATAAAACTAATATGAACTAATATGAACATAGTTGGAATATATTGAAAAAAAACAGCTCGGTTAGTTAAAAATAAGCTTTTTGTAAAAGAAGATTAACATTAAAAAAAGGTATAATATTTTACTTCCATTACGATTTTATAATTAAAATAACATTTCTGCTACAGTAAGCCGCGGAAAATAATGTGAACGCGTTTATAAACAGAACAGAATATTCATTTAGGAGAAAATATGTGTAAGGGAAATGCTGTCATTTTAAACATATTTCTCTAAGTTCTACTAATACTAAGGAGTGATATACGACGTGCGGTATTAATTATTAAATTAAACTTACATTTCTAACGAGAACTGAACACTGTTTATAGCATCAACTATTTTCCTTTGCATATTAAGAAACTGAAAACGAAATACTTTCTAGCGAAACACTGAAAATCAACAACTGACATTTAATTGATTTGACACGCATGATTACACTTTTTAAGTTTCTATTAGCTTTAAGGTTTTATTCTCTTATTAACCACATCAAAACCTCTTTTTATAAGTCACTAGCGGTCCGCCCCGGCTTCGCCCGTGGTACATATTTACGTTTTCTCTACATAAAAACCATCCTCGTACTTCAAGGAATATAATAAAAAAAGAATTATCGAAATCGGTTCAGCCGTTCTCGAGTTATGCGCTTACCAACACATTTTGCGATTCATTTTTATATATAAGAAGATATGCAATTTGTTTAGATGTGATTTTAATGGAATGTAGTATGTGGTAGTAAGTCGTAGTTGTTTGAGTGAGTGATCCGGATTCTTTGGTGGATTATCTGCTGACTTCCCATCCAAAAGGCTACCATGTCAATGCCGATGCTCGTGTATCATTTTTCGTGAGATCAATCAGATGTAATGACAAAAAGTGTTCTTCTTAGACCTACTTTGTATTTGTGTGATTTTGTACTTGTTTAGCCACCGTCTAACACTAGACAGTGAACATAATAAGATAAAACTTTTTCTAATAACATTATCTAGCAAACTATACAATATAATTTTCTTTTACTACGATGACTATTTAAATTCGTAGAACTGTTTATAAAACAAACACGCTAATCAGGAAATAAATAAAACAAACATAAGCTTTATCTATTTATTTTACGACTTAAGTACTGTACACGCTTGGTTCTTCCTGCCAGAGGCTCCCAATTTCATTGTAAGGCGACTGGAGTTCCGCTATTTCAGATGAATCATGCTTTGTCACCTGTAAATAATAATTATGGTAATCATTTCTTGAAAAAAACATTGAGTGGATATAGATTATAGAATGGATGTTATATTTTGTTGATCTAGATTATGTTGTGATTATAATATGTAGGTAATTTATTTATCCTTATTTCCCTCTCCATAATACACGGGCACCACCAACAGAAAGATACCCGGTCCTGGAGGCTTACGCGGGGACACAGGTCCAACACGCAGTGGCCTTTTAGAGAATTTAAGTGTGTTGTGGGACTATTATTAATTTAATTAGTAAAATGTATGTAGTTCAATTTTGAGTATTTGAGTTTATAGTTTTACGAAGATTTGAATAAAAATAAGGAATGCTACGCTAAAATCACAAGCCTCATATATATTTTTATGACTATTTTTAATTAGGTACTCTTATCTACCTACTGGAGTTAATGTATCTATTTAAATTATAACATTACAAATTAAACTTATTACTGTGAATTGTTTAAACTAAAACGTACACTTCTACGCGGCATGTATCCACTTTTTCCATTTTTTCTAAAAGCCACAAGCGTGACTGGCCTGTGTCTTCTCTCGAATGGCTCAAAGTATCCCTGAAATATAATAAGTATTTATTTAAGCAAAGCTCTACATAATACTGCTCTCTATATTTCTTTTAATGCTTTCTTTAATTTACTATTTCCTGAACTTTAACAACCGTAGAGTCCCAATTGTAATATTTTCACATGGACTCTAAAAATTTGGACTACAACTTCTCTCTCTCTAGACATGAGCACCCTGCACCACTTATCCGAGTTACTTTTATTAAACTCTATGAAATGTTAAGCATCGTCGTTAATTACCATACAGGAATACTAATCTATGAGTAAATACATCAATCCCCCAAGATCTGGCACGTGAAAACGTCTCCAGAGCTGTGTCTAACCCTCTTTACCTAATACACTATAAATAGAGACATAAACCTGATTAAAGCTGCCTCACAGCATTTGCATTAAGTACACATAACAATCATAGCAAGCTTCCCACAAAACAAAAGGGCTTCTAGTCAAACACATAGGTATCAAATACATTTTAAAGTTATAATGTATCAATGATTTTTTGTAAAATAAATATGATAAACGCATGCTCTTCATTTAAAACGTAGGCCAATTTTTCTATATTTTTGTCCACAAACATGCTTAATTTAAAAAGAATCTAACTACCTCGCATTGCTTTTTAGTATAAATCAAAGTACCTAACTTCCCGCTTTCTGTCCATGTATGCTGAGATCTTTAAAACTACGCAACCGATTTTGATGAGGCTTTCGAAGTGAAACTTCTTTAGGCGCGTTGAGAGTAAAATTTCAAGGTCGCGTCACGTCATGAAGTATGGCGACGATTTTGGTATCTTTGAATCTTGCTAATGAAGTTTCACTTCTGACACGTATGCTCGGCACACACGCTCTTTTTTAAGTTAGAGTATATAATTTGGTTATAAAGTCTCATAAATCTTCTTATATATAAAAATGAATCGCAAAATGTGTTGGTAAGCGCATAACTCGAGAACGGCTGAACCGATTTCGATAATTCTTTTTTTATTATATTCCTTGAAGTACGAGGATGTTTCTTATGTAGAGAAAACGTAAACATGTACCACGGGCGAAGCCGGGGTGGACTGCTAGTTATAAATATAAACAAACCATACCTTACTAAAATAAGGATCAGCACCAAACTCAAACGGCTTTGCCAGTCTCGTCAACAAATGGGGCGCTTTAAAGGCCACTTGTTGAACATCACGATCTTCTAATAGCTGCGTCTGCTGTGAAACAGAATTATTTATAAGTCAAGTTTAGTCGTACCATATTGTTTAATTTTCAAATTACCAGAATAATTAATAGTAGATATTAAAATTGAACACATAGATCTTTTAATATTTTACACTAGCTGTGCCCCGCAGTTTTACCCGCAGTGCTCCACTCCTGTCAGTCTTAGTGTGATATAGCCTTCCTCGATAAATGGGCTACCTAACACCGAAATAATTTTTCCAATCGGACCAATAGTTCCTGAGATTAGCGCCATCAAACAAACAAACTCTTCAGCTTTATAATATTAGTATAGATTTCAATGTAATTATGTATGTTTTAATTTTATTTATTTACTTAATACGAATAATTAATCAAACTAAAATCCTAATAATAATGGTTGGTTTGATGAGCATCACATTAATATTACCTACATTAATACTAAAACGTTCTGTTTTGTGTAAATAGGTACTTTTAGTTTTGGTTTTATCTGCGATAAACCACTTTTGGCGCTCTTTTTTTCTCGAGATAAACGTTTGGTTTTGTCACGATAAAAGTGGTTTATCGCAGATAAAACCAAAACTAAAAGTAATTACACAAAATGCTCTGACAAATATCTTGCAAATGTTTTAATATAATTGTTTATGAAAAAAAAATCACCAAGTTAGCTCTAATTTCCACACTTTTACGTTTTCTACTTGACATGGTAATACTTATTATGATTTTTTTTTATCGAGTCAATTTTAATATTTTATGATTTTGATTGAACAGAATCGTTGAACATATCATCTAGTTTGATATATATTTTATTTTTTAGATTTGGTCTTGAATATTACACGTATCATCTAATAGAAGATTGGTAATTTTGCTTTATACGCACCCTTAAGGAATGAAAAATTAAGAAAATTGCTTCCAAAAATTCGTTCATCATAACAGCCATTTAAACGTTACTTAGCACTAGCTAACATAAATTATTATTGTAGATACTCAATCTAAAATAATATTTGTCTATTATATAAATATGAAGTAAATAATCAAATACCAATGAAGGAGGTCGGTAAACCCATAGTGACTTCATAATTTTATCCCGCTTCGAGTCCCAAGTGTCTGGAGTTGGGTGATAGTCACTTAGTGATATTTTGTACAAACTCACTGAGGTGGTCTCTTTTGGTGGCTCTTTCGTTGCTGTGAAATCAAATTGAAAAGGTTTATTATTTTTTATCTTCTTTCCCATCGAAACGGAGTGATTATATTGTGGTAAGTATAAATTTTATGCCTGTGTGGAGATTAGAGAGTCATATAGGATACTTATTACCGCCAGAATAAGTTGAAATTTACACATTCACAATTCTAATGCAATTTTAAAAAGGAAAACAAAAAACAGCATAAAAAATGTGAAACTTACGTAGTAGGTAAGTAGTTTTGATTTCATTATGTCCGGTTTACGCGGGCTTAATACTAAGTGCTTAGTGCTTGTCACTCTACTATGTAAAAGGTAGGAGCTAGTTGAAGGCATTAGTGGTCACTAGCTTGTTTAAGGCTTGGTACCGACTTCAAACCTATTTAAGTATTTAGTAAATAGCACATCTAAATAATATGTAGTTATTAATAATATCAGATCTTTTTTTATTTTTTTACTTTTCCGTTTTTGAAGTCGATTTTTTAACGTAGTTATTTTTATTTAATACTTTTTAGTGTATTTTTGTATTGTCAAATAGTTACTATGGCCACTTTCTGGCCTTCCTATATTGGAACCTGGAGGATTGTAGTTACCACCCGCACAAAAGTGCTCGTTAACACGAATCAAACGAGCCCAAACGCGATAAAATTGAGTCAATTAATTCCACCACCTTCCTATTCCATCATCAAATCAGCTCTATATTATAATAATTTTTCATCGCTATCCAATTTAGAAATAAAAGAAAAGTTACATGTAGGTACGTATACAATATTTTCAGCTCAATCGGTAACCGCGAAGTGAATCAAAGTTACTTGCTAGATTTCAATTAAGCCATCGAGATCAGACAAAATATGCTTACAAAATAAAAACTTCTGGGCCTACCCAAAGTATCATTTTTATGGGACCAATTCGAAACTACTCCGCGTCAAACAACATAAGAATCATGTAAATCGGTTCAGAAACCTCGGCGAAATCGATGTACATTCATAAAATATACCGGCCGAATTGGGAACCTCTTCCATTTTTTGAAGTCGGTTAAAATTTTCACCAAAGGACAGGTGTAAATTTTAACTTTTGTTGCTTATTACTACTCATCAACATAATTGTTAGTTGACCAATATAATACTCCGATTTTTAAATTCCCTCGATTATCTAAGGTCAGACCTATAATGGCACTTGTAACTCAGATGGGTGCAAAGTTTTAATCAATATATAATTTAAATCCAAACGCAAGAAACCTACTGTAAACAGATGCGGAGTTCCCTTAACTGTCTTAACTGTTCTTCGTCTTCATCATCAGACCCCTTATAACAGTCACAACCCATCTAGGTGTAAATTTCTCATCAATATAAATTAATCAAACCCAAACACAAGGTAACGGCTGTAAACCGTTGAGGAGTTCCCTCGAATATCTTTCGGTTCCATCATCAGAGCGACTCCAGACCTAAAACTTGTAGTGCCTTAAAATACTTAATCAAAAAATTTACAAACGCACTAGTCACCACTACAATTTTTGAAAGCTCCCCTCAATTTCTCTAGGATGCCATCATCAGATCCTGGTTTCCTTATCATGGGGCCACCCTTGAAGTATCTCCTTTCCAACAAAAAAAAAATCAAAATCGGTTCATAAACGACGTAGTTATCGGCGAACACACATTACGGTCGAATTGAGAATCTCCCCTTTTTTTAAGGCAGTTAAAAAGAAAAAGGCCTTTTTTCCCCCTCTGTATTTTAAAAATAGTTTACATTTAAATTAAAATTAGTTAAGACCACAGTATCTTATTGTTGTCTTTTTAAATCATAATAAAAGGTAAGAGACACAAATGTTTTACGCCCGTAGCACACCTCCGCTGCGATACCATGACCGCGGAACCGCTAGATGAATTCCGCTGTGATCAAGTGTAGTTTGATTAGTGGAACCGGAATCGGCGAAACCTCATGCGAGTCAGTCAAGAATGTGGTCAAGAAGCAACGATCGAAGCGAAATGTTTCGTTATCGGAGTCAGAGGAAGAAGAAATATTATTGTGGACTTTAACTTTGAAAAGACATAAAACTCGTAGAATTATTGTGGATTGTGAACTCGTAGAGGGTGCATGAGATAAATAAAAAAAGAAATTAGGAGAAAACCTACTATGTAAAGAACTCGAGTCCCATGAAGATCGTTTCTATACATATACATATACATATGTATTTTTAGAATGACCCCTCAGAGTTTTGATGATTTACATACTCTTTTACAAAAATAATGTAGTTCCGCGTTTTATTTTTGTCGGTTTTGACAAACACGGGCGAATACAATGCGGCACCGCAAACAAACGTTTTTAACGAGTACGTTTTTAAAAGTTTTAACCAAGCATTGAAAAATCGGCCCTATCGCCCGTAGCACACCTCCGCTGCAGAACCGTAACAGCGGAACCGCAATAGTTTCGCTCTGTCTTGTCCCGTGTACGAGAAGCGGAACAGTAGCGAAACTGCCTGTTCTAACACATACATCTAACTATTTTTAATCTCTTTCTTCGCGCGGTTTCGCCGATCTCTTCTAACGCCAGCCACACTACCGCGCTCACGCCGCTATTTGTTTGCGGTGCCGCATTGTTTTCGCGCGTGTTTGTCAAAACCGACAAAAATAAAACGCGGTACTACATTGTTTTTGTAAAAATTGTAAATCATCAAAACTCTGAGGGGTCATTCTAAAAATGAATAATAATATATAAAATGTATATGTATAGAAACGATCTTCATGGGACTCGAGTAGGGCATGCACCCGGGTTTACCCGGTTCCGAAAAACCCGGGTAAACCCGGGTTTTTTGGTTTTCTTGAGAACCGGGTCTGAATAGTATGAAACCCGGTTCTCCCGGTTCCGACCAAAATATTAAAATATAAAGTTTTATTTATATTTTGCTGCATTATTTTAACAAATTTATTCTATCTGGCAACGTCAGACTCACGTGCATCGCGAATTTTCGTGCCACGCCACGCCAAGCGTGGCTCTGATTGGTTGTCTAACCTTAGATGCTATAAGTTTCCTACGGTTGTATTACCAAAAAAAATGAGGCTTCGAAAATCACAAAAATTAGGCTACTGAAATACTTTTATTAGATTTGTCGTGAATTTGAAAAGCTGTTGATTTTACTGTTTCATATATTGATCCAGTCATGTTTTTGTTTTTGGTATCAAGCTGAAATTTATATCGAATACTCAAGTCTTCGGACCCTTGATGCTATAAAAAGTCAAAAAGCGTTCCGGAAGTTAAAGAACATCTTTTCGTCCAAAATCCCTCAGTGCCTGAAGACTAAAGTCTTCGCAGTGTGTGTTACCAGTGATGACCTACGGAACAGAGACGTGGCCCTTAACGTAACCCTAACGTAACCCCGTAACCCTGGGCCTTGTGCACAAGCTCAGCGTCGCCCAACGTGCTATGGAAAGGGCTATGCTCGGAGTTTCCCTACGAGATCGAATCAGAAATGAGGAAATCCGTAGGTGAACCGGAGTCACCGACATAGCTCGCCGGATTAGCACGTTGAAGTGGCAATGGGCGGGGCACATAGCCCGTAGAACCGATGGCCGTTGGGGCAAAAAGGTTCTGGAATAGGGGCCACGTACTGGATGACGAAGCGTGGGACGACCTCCCACAAGATGGACAGACGACCTGGTCCGAGTGGCAGGGAGCCGCTGGATGCAGGCCGCCGATGATCGGTCGTACTGGAAATCCTTGAGGGAGGCCTTTGTCCAGCAGTGGACGTCCCACGGCTGAAACGACGATGAGACTCAAAACCGACAGGGTACTTCTCATGAACACAGAGCCTTTAAATTTGGTAACAGTAACGTCTTATAACACAGAGTCCGACTCGCACTTGGCCGGTTTTTTGCTTTACAGTTTGCAGTTAATGAATAAGGTTTAAGTTTATAATTATGTGATATTATGATTACAAGGTACTTTGATAAATAAAGAAAAGTATTGAAATTTTGTTTCTTTATTAATTTAATAAAATAAGACACAAGCCGCGTAAAATAAAAGGCCCATCAGGTACTTTAACAGTTACTTTTGTTTAATTTCGTATTTTTTTCCGAGGTTTTATAAAAGAACCGGGTAACCCGGTTCTACCCGGTTCTGAGGTCGATTTGGAACCGGGTTTCAGAAACTTGGAACCGGACTCGGTTCTGCATGCCCTAGACTCGAGTTCTTTACATAGTAGGTTTTCTCCTAATTTCTTTCTTTTTTTATTAATCTCATGCACCCAAATTCTACGAGTTTTATGTCTTTTCAAAGTTAAAGTCCACAATAATATTTCTTCTTCCTCTGACTCCGACAACGACGACATTTCGCTTCGATCGATGCTTCTTGACCACATTCTTGACTGACTCGCATGAGGTTTCGCCGATGTCGGTTCCACTAATCAAACTACACTTGATCACAGCGGAATTCATCTAGCGGTTCCGCGGTCATGGTATCGCAGCGGAGGTGTGCTACGGGCGTAATTGCCTGTATTTGACAGTTTACGTGACATTTTAATATTATCGTGTAATACTTTATTGGACGGATAAATTTTATCCAAACACTAGCGGTCCGCCCCGGCTTCGCCCGTGGTACATGTTTACGTTTTCTCTACATAAGAACCATCCTCGTACTTCAAGGAATATAATAAAAAAAGAATTATCGAAATCGGTTCAGCCGTTCTCGAGTTATGCGCTTACCAACACATTTTGCGATTCATCTTATACAGGGTTACAGGTTAAGTCGACCTATTCCTGTTAAGAGCGTGTAGTAGGGGTCAAAACAAACTGATTTGATCTTATAATACCATATCCAAAAGTTAGCCGTTGAAGAGTTATTGCAATTTTAATTTTTTTCTTGAAAATGCCACTTTATCTTCGCATTTAACGTTTATTTTTTATTTTACTTATTTGGTCTGGGTTTTTTTGAGTTTTTATGTAAAGGTTGAGTTAAACAATAATTCTCAGCAATAAAAATCCATATCGCTGCAAACAATTCAAAGAAATGGCTTTTAAACTAAAAATTATAACATTAAAGTAATTAAGTTAACTCGTTTTAAACAAAGATATTGAAAAAAATCTCTATGAAAATGTGTCTGCAGATGTTTTTAAACACATGTGCATGTTCTTAGCTATGTAAAAAGGTATGATAACCTCAGGTAGCATTCGTAGATTCCAAGAAATCGGGGATAAACTTGGTATGGGGAAATAATTCTTAGAATAGCTCATTAACATCGGTCTAGTTATTATCTGCCTATGCGAACAATAAAGGGTTGTGCCGCGTGATTATGATGTCTCACTCACACGCTGCAACTATCTCGCTTCCACCTATTGGAGAGAGCGAGCAAGGTGATGGACGAAGCTGTATGGGGCGAAGGAAGCCGCTTTGTATTTTTTAGTCTGCTTATGTGATTCGTCCGTAGTAGATGCGATTTTTGTGCTCCTCTGTGTATTGACAACGCGACTTGGCTTTCTTTTTGGAACACACATTACGGTCGAATTGAGAATCTCCCTTTTTTTTAAGGCAGTTAAAAAGAAAAAGGCCTTTTTTCCCTCTCTGTATTTTAAAAATAGTTTACGTTTAAATTAAAATTAGTTAAGACCACAGTATCTTATTGTTGTCTTTTTAAATCATAATAAAATAGACTACAAGCCCGCATAGGACAAAAATATGGGTCAAATGAACCACCAGGGGACATATCTAGAACGATAGCAGAGCAAAAAATAATAAGATTCATCACTATGCCGTCACTTGTAA
>CAJQZN010043253.1:130104-163582 GCA_907164685.1 Colias eurytheme
ATGGGCGCCCCCCGGCACCTTGCCGGCGGGCTCGACCTCGCTAAGTGACGGGTGGCTTCACCCACGGACATTCCTCCCTGCAGCAGCTAGCAGATCGCCCGCAATACCACGCGGGCTCGATCGCACTGCAGCAGGACACCTCCCGGACACGACACCTCGGACCATTAGGTCCCACCCAGTGCCCCGCCTGTAGTTGCAGGCGGCGTTGCCACCACTGAAAGGGGCCGTCGCCCCGAACAGTTACCCCGAGGCCTGTGAAGGCCTGCGTGGAAGACCCCGCGATCGTGTGTTACAAAATTACGTACGTAATAAGACTTTATTTTATTTTTGGGGGATTTGCACAGAGTACAGACTGTGGAGTCCATAAAATGATATCATGATTCACTTTTAACATATTAACTTCATCCGACATCATTTCCCTACCGAAAGGGTTAAATGGGTCCCGCATTATAGGAGAGTTTAATGTTACATTATTGGATATTTCTCGTTTTATTTTTATAAATTTATTATTGTCATTTTACTCATTAGGTTCAGTGCTTTCGATATCAATTTATTAGGTACACCCGGTATATACATTAGCCTTTAAACACAGCATTCATAAAAATATAATAATCGAGCAACAGATAATATAAAGTAAATATTTTTTTTACAATGCTAACTTAAACTTAAATATAAAGTAGTGAGATCGTTGCCAAGTTCCAGGATTTTAATACTAGCTTAAACTTTTTCAGGGTGAGATTATTTTTTTTTTTTTTTACTGTACAATAGGGGAGTGCTTGGAAACGATCTCACCTTATAGTAAGCTGAGATGTGGCTAAAGATGGAGCGCGACCTCTTGAAGACCTCAAATATATCAATTATCAATGTTAGGTTTTGTTATGCTGCATTCGTTAAATAATCGACATATCCTTTCGTTTGGTGCATTTAGCCCTATGTTAGATCGGTAGTATGGTATGTGAAATGTTTTCTTGATTTGATTACACGGGTATTTAAATAGCACTGCAAGTGTTATCCTGTTGAGGATTTCTATGGTGTCGATTTGGTTATTTATGGTCTTCAATAGGAAGATTAGATCATGCAAGATTCGACGGTGTTTTAAGTTATTTGGTATTAGTTTTGAATAATTTTAAGAATATAATCGTCAAATATACTTACTTTCCAATAAAGATACGATATCAAAAATTAAAAGTAATATAAATATCACGGGAAAGCAGTTCATTTTCTAGAAATTACAACAACACGGTTCACTCGTCTTGCAGTTATCAACAATGAAACCTGGATACCTACTGAAAACTGATTTTTACATACTGTACTTTGCTGATTCTTAGAAAAGTTTGTTTGATCTTCAGTAACACTATTCATTGTCAGAAGTCATTGTATAGCCGCACAAACAGGTCTCCCCTAACAAATTCACTGTAAGTCGTCAAAATGATAAACTTGTTACAGAAACTACGCGTAAAGAGTCCTTTAGTCAGCATGTATTTATAAAGCAAAAGTAGCGTGAAAATATTCAGCCCCCCTAGTCAAGTGGCTTTCTGTTAGCGTAGATAAAATCTACAGCCTACGTCAATCTCATACATTCGTAGTCTATTCTATTGAACGCTACGCTAACAGAAAGCCACTTGACTAGGGGGGCAGAACTTCTTATAAGGTGTGGTTTTTTCTCTTTATTCTCTCTCTCTTATCTCACAGGAAAATAAATACACTGAGCAAATATACAAAAGGTGTTTATTTATGAAACCTTACAAATAACGTGATTACAATTAAGGCTCAATATCTATGAAACAGTAACAATTTAACTATCTAAATTCTACTAGTATAATATTATAGGCAATTAATTATATAGAGCCCTTTACTTAGTTGAAAATCATACACAATGTACATACACCCTTTAGAAATTGTCTTAAGACATAATATGCTATCGACCTTTCAATTATCCACATTTAAAGCTTGGACCCACTTAATTAGGCATTAACAAACCCTACATAGTACCAAACCTCTACCCCCAGGAACTTCATAACTAACATCCTCATCATCACCCATGCACCTTCCTATTTTCTACCCATTTCGGCCTCTGAGGCTGTATTTCCATTAGAGATGCAAGGATGTTGTGCTTAGTAGTAGTGTGCGTAGTGAGAGATGTTGGTAAATAACCAATCATATCCCTTAATTAAGCGTTTGAAGCGATACTATTGGTTCTTTACAAAAATCCCTCGCTACGCATCCTTGCACATCTCTGGCAGAAACGCAGTCTAAAAGTTCGAAGGCCACACAAGACTAACCTCCCATTCACACCCATTTTGTACCCATCTCTAGCAATACTATTCAGCCTCTAAAGGTTCATTCACATCAAAGGCAGTAGTAACACAAGGCGTGCGAGTGCACGGCCGGTGCTGCTCCTCCACCTCGCCGGGCGCGCACCGGCCAGCAACGCATAGGCGACACCGGGAGATGACGCCGTCACCGCACGTCACCGAACATTCGCCCCACTTCCCCCAGCGGCTCCACACTTTGTGCGCTTTCGTTAGATCCTCCTCGTTCGTGTCTGGAAATTAGTTACCTATACAGAATGCTCTAGGAAAGATCGTCAAGAGGCTACTCTTAAATATAAGAAAAAACACATAACATCTAAGCTAGGAAAAATCGCATCGCATTCATGGGGGAGAATCGAGTAGCTCAACGGCTGACTTGCCTGGGACACTCTAGAGATAATAAAGCCTTTCCATTTGGATACATTCGGCACGCAACACGTGACGCTCAACAACGACAACGGTGTTGTGCAACGTTGTCTTTGTTGTTCAATAAGTGAAACTTATTATATTAAACTACATGTTGTACCGTCGCACGCCAATGTTTCTGAGCGGAAACGAGGGCTTTACAACTTTTTTCTAAACTACCAATTTCCAAGTCTGGATTTCAGCAGACAAGAAAATTTAAAATGAAAATTTCGAAATTTCCCATTCCACAGTTCAGCATTGCACAAATGCATTCCAACACACACAGCGCCAAATTTGTTTTAAGGTATATAGAAAAACAGCGCAAAAGAATATGCCTTATACGTTTTCCACGGCATGTTTATAAAGTAAAAAGCATCCCTTGCCAATTTTTAATTACCTGCTACATCTTCAGGGTATTCATTTCGCATCATTCGAGTTGTTTCTTTTTGCCCTTTTCGACTGAATCTTTTATTATTTGGTTTGATATTCCTAATTTCTTTAGCGACTAGGTAAATAATTTCATCAGGTTTCAAGAGAGGCTTGTTTTCTAACTCATATTCGTTTTCATCACAAGATGATCTATAAGGAGAAATGAATAGCATAATGAATGAAATTTGCAGCACTTTTTGTAACATTAAATAACTTTCATTTGACTCTTTGGTTTAATTGATAAGAAGAGAAATTTTGAATGCAATTTGAAATAGAAGTCCTAGTGGAAATGTTGCATAAATTTTGTGTCAAAATCATGTCAAAATATCCTTCAGATTTCAGAAAAGAGGACATAGAATAGTGCTTAGATGAATAGTGGAATAAGAACACTCATAGAAGAAGACTACACTGACTAATAAAGGTTTCGTGTGGGTTTCATAGCATTTATGATAATAAATTAATAATATGTGTCTAGATCTTGTCTAGATCGATAGAATAATGAAAATGAATAACAGACGCTGGAAAAAATGATTTTCACTTTTTTCGATTTCTTGCATAATGCCTGGATGTGCCTGAAATCTGGATATCAAAAAGAAAGTATAAGTTTGTATAAATATAAATAATAATATATATGTGTGTGAATATTTTAAGTTTGTATATATTATTATCATTATGTAATATGCAGTGTTTAAACCACATTGCATAATAATTAATATCATTATAAATTTCTAGTCTCCGAGATGCCTGTGATTCCTAGATAATTATGATAAATTACACATCCTACATAAATTACACAAGTAAATATGTGATCAATTTAGAAACATACACGACATCTTTGACGACATCTACACGCAAACTGAAAATTTATTTCCTAAAGAAAACATTCAAAAGTTTGTACACAGACTAATAATAATACAGTAGCACCTCGTTAAGTCAAAAACCTCCAAATCTCGAAAAAATGTCTTGTTCCCTTCCCTTCAAACCCGAAAACCTCTATTACTTGAAATTTTGTCCCTCTGTTAGTCGAAATAATCACCGAGTCCCTCCAAGCCATTTTGGTACATATTTTCACTCTATAACTCGAAAAATCAAATTTGACCTCTGTATCTCGAACATAGCAACGTTTTATTTTACAACCAGTACACTATTGTTTCTTAGAAAACATTTTAGGAGTATACGATAATTAATTTATGACTCACGAAACACGTGTTTGCGTTAAGTATCTGATGACGAAATTATCGATTCAGTAGCTCAGAAAACCGATACTAATGATTAAGATGACATAGAAGACGTGAATAGTACATGCGCTCCATGGGTTTCCATCAAAGAGGCAAGAACCGTATTGAATACCTTACGAAATTTTATAAAGCAAACCAGTATCTTTGAAAAAGAAGAATTTTCTGCTCTTTATAGATAATAAAATGCTAGAGAACAACCAAATTATCTAAAGCAAAAAAAAATACTGACTTTTTTAATGCCATATTTTTTATTTTAAAATGATTTGAAATAATATTGATATAAATAAAAACATGTTTGTGACCTCTGCAAGTTGAATTTTAATTTATTTTACCTCTGTAACTCAAAATTGATAAGAATAAACCTCAAACTCTTTATGTCGAATCAAAATCCGCCTAAGTCGAAATCCTCCATAAGTTGAAAACTCTATAACTCGAATTTTTTGGCGTCTCCCTTGATATTCGACTTATAGAGGTGCTACTGTATATGTATAATGTTCTGTGTTTGTATAGAATAGTGACATCTATAGGTACGTTTTAGAAACGAGTGCACGTTAAAAATAGCGACATCTTTAAATATACAAAATAACTATTGTATGGCTTTGAAAGCTTTTATCAGTTTCCAGTTTTTGACTCGACACTAAATACAAGTGACTATTCTATTGGATAAGTACCTATTTAACGTAACAGGGAATATAATTATTTTTCAAGCAACTCTATAGATGGCGCTGAAACTAAAATGAAACTACCCCAATCGATAAGTAACTTTCTGGGGATAAGATGCGGGTTGTTTAGGGGTTTGTTGAGCAGATTTCAAAGACGTGAGGACATTTAATAGACGAATCATAATTCTTGAAGAAAATCACAGTACGTATTGTCTCAATATACACATGTATTGTCCAATGTTCAAGCAATTTCCTTGTCACTAGCCCAACAGGGAAAGAACTACTATGACTTATCAACCGAAGGTATACGAAAATTGAGGGACATGCGGGTAGATGATCAACCTTCTGTGTCCTACCAGACCGTTACATTTTTCTTCGTCTCCACCGGGAATCGAACCCAGGACCCCTCGGTGCTACGCTCACGCGTCAACAACTGTACCTACCAAGGAGGCGGTCATGCATCATAATAAAAACGCATGATATACATTGATTTTGCCCGCGGGTTCATCTGCGACACGACTACATAAAACAAGTAGGTACATAATAGTGTGTCAATAAATAATTTCCGCTGGCGACTTGCTTCGTATGCGTATAATTATCGTTTGCATCCATAAGTATAATAGTATGTTTTATTTTGCTTGACCAAAAATAGGTAAGTCCTTGAGCAAGGATAGTTTCAGTTATAAAACGTAACAGGCGGACAGAGTCCTACTAACAAAGATTCTAGTTGTAAAAATAATATTTATTCATTTTATTCGGTAACTTATATCCGACTATGCTATTATGCGACTATTAATCTCGGGATGAACTTGAACAGATAAAAAATAAATCTAAATCGGTTCAATAGTATTTCAGATAGTGATCTATTATATTAGCCAAGAGAAAAGAACCTTCAATGGTATACGAACCTGATATAACTCATAGCTGCAACCGCCTTCACGACGTGGAGATTCTTCCAACTTGGAAGGATGGAATTTTGCAAAACTACAAGAATTGAAAGTACTACTAGTAGATAACCTGGGATTGGAATCGACTGAAATTTGTTAAGGAGGGTTTTTCTTTCATTTTTAGATTTATCAAGATTGTTAGAGAGATTTCATCCTTATAATAATTGACCCTCGGTCGATGTAATATAAGCAAGGGATCGAATTTTAACAGATAGTCCCGGGTGTGGCAAGCGAATTTTTGGAAATCTGTGTATGCAGTTTTCTCTCTTATCATTAGTAATGGAATGTTTTCTTTGTGTAAAATCTTCGTGTAAATTACTTAGGTACTGTTCCTGGTAGCATTACACAATTTAACTGTGAATATTTTTTTTAACTTCTTAGTCGAGTCTATGGGACTGAACATTTGCCAAGATCCCTATCTTCTTTTAATATATAAAATTTTCGTGTCAATATCCTTCGAAATGGCTCGACCGTTTTCATCGAAATTTTCTGTGTATATTTGGTAGGCCTGCGATTCGTCAACATCTATTTTTCATGTCCCTAAGATAGAAGGGTAAGATGGAACACCGAACAACGTTTGCCGAATTAGCTACCTAGTACTAATAATTACCGCAAGAATTTCGGGAAATCCTTTCTTAGCGGATGCCTACGTCCTAACATCTACCTGCATGCCAAATTTCAGCCCGATACGTCCAGTGGTTTGAGCTGTGCGTTGATAGATCACTATACCTATCAGTCTTCTTTGAGTTTTATATATATAGACTAGCAGTCCGCCCCGACTTCGCCCGTGGTACATATGAAAAATAGATGTTGGCCGATTCTCAGACTTACCCGATATGCACAGAAAATTTCATGAGAATCGGTCCACCCGTTTCGGAGGAGTATGCAGACTAACATTGTGACAAGAGAATTTTATATATAAGACTAGCGGCCCGCCCCGGCTTCGCCCGTGGTACATATGAGAAATAGATGTTGGCCGATTCTCAGACTTACCCGATATGCACAGAAAATTTCATGAGAATCGGTCCACCCGTTTCGGAGGAGTATGCAGACTAACATTGTGACACGAGAATTTTATATATAAGATGTTTTAGTGTAGCTGGACTCTGTGTTCCACACGTTCCACATCAGGCATCATCTACGTTTTCTATACTATGTAGAACTAGATATAAAAGTTTATAATTCCCAACTAGCTGAAATTGGTAAAGTTGCCCAAAACATAACTAACACATTAAAAATTAACTGTAATTCCGGTATTTGGAATACAATTATAAGTACCGAAATACTGAAATGTGCATATTTTCATTACTTTTTAACAGTTACATCTCTGAATCAGTGGTTCGTTGGAATAAAATGTGAAGCCTTTTTGTGTTTCAAAAGTGACCTTTTTATAGATAATTTCAAACCTACAATCTACAATTTTGGTCAAGTGATTTATAACAAAACTTACTGTTTCTGTGAAATACCATTGTTTACCTTATATTATATTTTGAACAATTTTACCAATTTTCAGCTGGGCGGGAGTTATATTCTAATTTGACTGAACTATTAGAGCCAGCGCGCACGAGCAACTTTGTCTCCGCAACTATTTTGTCTCTTCCGTCAATTGTATGGGGAGTTGCGTCGCTACGTGCGCGCACTTTCATACTAGCCCATGGGTGGAGAGACAAAATAGTTGCGGAGACAAAATAGTTGCGGAGACAAAGTTGCTCGTGCGCGCTAGCTCTTAGCAAAACATCGTAATCAATGCCATCAATTGCGGATTCCATTCTACTAGCATTTTTGTCATTTGCTAACCTGCAGATGTTTTTGGTTTGTTTTGGATTTGATTTGATTTCATTGAATTATAATCTCTCAGAATATGATCATCAGGCAGAATAGTTTTTAATTTATCACAATTTTAATACTTCTTAGGCTAATGAAATTGTACCAGGATTTTTAGTTTCCAGAGCCTGATTTCATATCTATAACAAAAAAGTTTCAAATCCGCCCAGCAGTTTGTTGTAGCAATGTTTTAGGTGGTACAAACAGACACATGTTTCTTTATTTTCATTTCAGATTTCAGTTTATATCGGTTCTTTTATTGTATTTTAGAAAAAAAAATTAAAACAATATTTTTATACTGTTCAGGGGTTCGAACCCTTCAGGATCAGATGTAAGTAAAGTGCATACCTTTACTGTCGTTTGAGGATATGGTACAATAACAATATAATGTTATATTAATGATGTTATTTATAGGTATGGTTTTATTCATAGTTCAGATAAGCCTATCAGATTAAACATTTTGATGTTCCACCGGGAATCGAACCCGAAGGTATGAAATGCTTAAACTCTAATTATAGTCAAAGAATGAAGTCCATGACGAGATCTTTTGTCTATTTTTGAAACAGATAATTCTAAGATTCGGTACATCTATATGATTTAATTACTGAATAATTTGTGTGTATGCTGTGTAGGTATATGCACCTATGTGTATATTTGACAAGGTGTATTCTTATTTAAGATTATAAGGAATAAAACACAATAATATTTTTTGTATTTTTATTGATAGTACAGTACAGTAAATAGGTCATTTTAGGCAGCGGATATTGAACTTTTGAAGAATTTTGGATTATAGACAAGTCATATATTCAGTGTTTTTCACAACCGAAACAAATTAATACAAGACATACGTAGGAAAGAGAATTACAATAAAGGTTATAGTTTACAACATGAATTAGCTTTAGAATTTTTTTTTAAGTCTTTGAAGCAGAAGATGACATAGAATCGCAAGTAAGACGGGACAAAAGTTCAAAATCCCGAGCAGAAATTACAATAGCACAATTGAGAATACAGGAATGTTGCCGGTTTCCAAAGATTTACATTAAATAAAACACATCTTGAATATAACTCAAATACAATAATTACACTTATAATACACATAGATTCTTACACTAAAATACAATTTGAAACATTATAACGTACAATTAATAATTTTAAACAATGACAACATCAAATACATTTACTTAAATTATAATACAATAGCTGTGAATAAATAGATAAATCATTGAGATCACATCACATAATACTAACGAAAGAAACCACAAATGATAGCTATTAGTTAGACCAGAATAGCTTACATAGCGAAGATAGTCAGGAATCTGAAGGTCTGATAATACGTGATCAGAACAGAGAAAAGATTCGAAAGTCAACTTCAGGGTTTGTCTCGACACTAATCAGATGTGCATCCACGATCTATTACTACTAAGATAATGATAAACCTGTTCTTTAGGCGTTGCTTTATCTATTATCCTTAGGAAACTACACGCGTAATTATGTTTCACCCCTACATTGAAAGAAATAAAGAGAACTCCAATAAGCCGATAGATTTTGAGTATTAGGCCCGACGTGACTTTAGAAACAGATGAGCAAGTAAAGGTCGTAATTGAGTCCTAGATGTAGATTTATAGAAGATTTGTGCAAAATAACGTCTTTTAGACAAATTGCAATAACGAAGTTCAAGCAACATTTAGGGTAATATAGATGAGCGTCTATTATACTGAATTAAGACAAAATATACCAGTTAACAGATGAAAATAATCTACGTAGATCAATCGAAAATAATGTTTGTACTGCTAAGTAAAATTCTTAATCATAATTCCCAAAATATATCTATAATTAAAGGTCCCGAGGGGGTTTAATAGATTTAAATAATAGTTTTTCTCTATACACAGTAAAAATATTCTATACGTAACGAAATAATCAAGACTTTGGTAGCAATTAATGAGCTAAGAAAAATAGAATTAATATGAATTAAGAGTAACATTAAATAATCTATACACTGAGTACACGATAATTATACACCAAAGTATTCTAAATGTAAGACAAGTGAGTATTTTTGGATAGCGAAATTGTAACTTGAAATACGAAGGTGTCGACTACAGAAGAGAAGGGAAATGGGTGCCCGGCTCTGTCGCTGATTGCAAACGTGCAAGTTAGAACTTTACGAGCCCTCTCCACAAGGGGCAGAGTTGGGCGAGAAGAGGGAATCACAATGGTATAGGTGGCAAACATTGACCTCTTCACAAGGGCCAGAGTTGGGCGAGTGGAGGCAATCACGATAGTATAGGTGGTAAACATTGACGATTATATTTTGTTGGACCAACGCTCTCGATTGCGAAGAGAGCCCATTAGATTAAAAAGATCTTAAAATTCCACAGAGTCGACCCATTATGAGGGAAAGACGGAAACCGGCAGGAGCATGAGTGTTCGTAAAGAGACAGTGAAAGGTATAGCAAGGTAAGCATTTTTTATTAAAGACGTGGAATTTAGTGGAAAGACGAGTTTTGTGCAGTATCAACAAAAAATACGGTAACCAGCTAAATGATAAAACCGTTAACGATGTTATGTAGAAATTAATAATGAACATAATCATTAACGGAACTCTTCTACATACGGAGCGAAAAAAAGAACTAAATGTTACAATAAACAAACACTAAATGATTATTCCCTAAAATAATACAAAATATATTACAATAAAGAATACAGAGAAGTATATAGGGAAGTATACAAGGAAGTATACAGGGAAGTATACAGGGAAGTGTACAGGGAAGTGTACAGGGAAGTGTACAGGGAAGTGTACAGGGAAGTGTACAGGGAAGTGTTAAGGAACAAGATTAGGGTAAGGGAAATTTTAGAATTTAGTGAGAGGTAAGGTGTGGTGAAGGAGAAAGGGAAGGAAAGGAGAGAGAATAAAATCACAAGTGCAAAGAGATAGACCATAGAAACATCCCTTAGTGGGAAAAATATAAACACATCAAATGCAGTAAATTTGAAGTCGGATAATTACAGTACATCTCTGTACCAAGTTCATAGAAACAGTTTACAACAGCAAACCAGCAATTTATAAAATGAAACGGAAAGAGAAACTCTCGAAGAATTGAACAAGTACGAAAGGGTGTCTCGGAAATTGTGCATAAAGTGCAACGGAGGGGAATTGTGAGAACTACGTGAACGGAAGGTGACAAGGAATTGTAAACATCAATAAATAAGGGATTGTAGGACGATGAAGCTCAAGTTCATTGAAAAAAGTGCAATAAAATTAGAACAACGTCGAAGTGAGTTTCTGAAATCCCTGTCCTGGGAGGGAGATGAACAAGTATGAAATTCATGTAGGGGAGAGGTAAGGTAAATTGAAAATATTGTAATAAAGTACAGAATTGTGCAACGTCGATACTAAAATTCATAGGAAATCGAAATAGAACGAGTGCTTAGGTGAAATTAAGTGCAGATGATCACAGTAAATAATAATGGAAATAAGTGCGAAGACACTGACATAATCATGAAGGAAGACGAGAGATTAAAAGTGGGGGAAATACGCGATAGTGGAAATGGAAATTGAAGTCAAATTAAAAACTGCGTGAAGAGGAAGAGCTAACCACAGAGATAGAGGGAAACAAAAAAGGAAAATCGGGCCCCCGGATCTCCCACACCATTTTGGACAAGAGTGACACGAAGAAATGACACTCTTGCCCATTTCGGTATCTGTGGGGTCGTGGTACTTCCCCGGACGAGCCGGCCCTGAAGAGGTGCGAAGGCTTGGCTCTACCACGTAAAGCAACGCAACCGCAAGGGTGAACTCACGAAGCGATGTTGCTAAACGTCACAAACTTGTATGTGACACCAAAAAAATATTAGTACAGCTCACAAACCACATTGCTCCTGCCCCATGTCATTGTATTATTATAGAAAAGAATTCCCTATGAAACTGTAAGAAAGTAACAGTGTCATTGACCGTCCAATGATAATTTCGTTATCCAAAAACACATTTAAATAACTTAGTGACACATCCACCTAACAATTAAGCTGCATATAAAGGGTCCATAATGTCAATGACGATACACAATACCTACAAATACCTACTAAAGATATAATAATTTAAATGTTACTTTATACTCGTAGTAGACGACTACAAAACGTTCATTATAATAATATATGATGTTGAGATGAACCACAAATTCTTACAATTATACAGTGTACTAAGAACAGTAGCATGAGTAATATACTTATAATTTTTTATAAATCTTATTATGTATATTAAACGAAGTAGCCACTTCATATACCTGTTGTCTATTGTGGACTCGCACAACCTCAGCTTCCTTCCTCTTAACTCCACACATCATGTCCCGAACTGCGTACCGTCGCTCCTCGACCTTATAATTACATCCTGTCCTGATCTGGTGTATCAACACGGACAGCTCCCTGCTGACGCGTTTTCACATCACGATCTCCTATATCTGTCCTGTAATATCCGTCCTCCTAAAGAAAAACCTAAATTCATCCTTCGTCGAAATTTTAACGCTGTTGATATAGATGCACTCCAACACGATGCCCGTAATATTGATTGGTCTCCGCTCTTATCTTCCGCTTGTGTAAATGAAAAAGTGGCCTTTTTTAACAACTGTTTGTCGAATCTCTACGATGTACACGCTCCACTTCGGCGGATTAAAGTAAAACATTTACCTGCTCCATGGCTTTCTGAAGATTTAAAATGTCTTCTCAAAGCTAAGGCTAGAGCCAAGAGCAAGTTTAAGCGGACAAAGTCTGACGAGAGTCGTGAAAGGTACCACAAGATAAGGAATCGTTGTAATACATGTTGTAGAGACGCACAAAGACGATACTTCCATGCTTCTGTAGAGAGTGGTGATCCTCCCATAATATGGAAATTTCTGAAAACGTTGGGGATTGGTAAACAGCGTAATATATCCTACAATTCTTCTTTAAATCTTGAACTACTGAATCAGCATTTTTCGAATTCCCCATCCGTTCTTAATAACTTAAATAAGCAACTTACATTAAAATCGGTTTCAGAAACACCTGCACCAAACTATCCACCTTTTGTGTTTAAATGTTTTAGCGAGAATGATGTTAGGCGGGGTGTATTATCCATTGCATCGAATGCTGTTGGCAGCGATTGTATTGGCCGTAAAATGATTCTACCCATCCTAGATCTCATAATCCCGGTTATAACTCACATCCTTAACCATTCCCTATCCACTAGTACTTTTCCTAAGTCCTGGAAAGACTCCCATCTTATCCCTTTACCTAAGAAAATAAACCCATCTTCCTTTTCCGATTATCGTCCTATTTCTATCCTGCCTTTCCTATCTAAAATCCTTGAAAAGTTAGTGTATGAACAGCTACATAGATTCTTAAACCTACACGATCTCCTTAATCCCTTCCAGTCCGGTTTCCGATCCGGTCATAGTACGGCCACTGCACTTGTTAAAATAACCGACGATATTCGTCATGGAATGGATAATAAAAAGCTCACGGTTCTAACATTATTGGACTTCAGCAATGCATTTAACACTGTCGACTTTGATATACTGCTGAGCATATTAAGTTCTTTAAATATGTCGGCTTCAGTAAACGACTGGTTCTACAGTTACTTACATGGGCGTCGTCAGCGTATACGTATAGACGAGGTTGAGTCGTCATGGTGTGATGTTGGTGCTGGTGTCCCGCAAGGCGGAGTCCTGTCTCCGTTGTTATTTTCAATATTTATTAACTCTATCTCAAACAGGTTAACGTGCGACTACCACATGTATGCCGACGATCTCCAAATCTATACACAATCTGCCCTTGATGATTTACCCCAGGCAATCGTTTCGGTCAACAAGGACTTGAGCAGCATTGTAACTTGGAGTTCGGATTACGGTCTTCATGTGAATCCCTTAAAAACTCAAGTTATCATTGTTGGCAGCCCTTCCTTGATTGCAAGGGTTAACTGGGTGAATCTCCCTCCTATTTTAGTCGACGGCACACCTATTCCTTATAGTGAAGCTGTAAGGAACCTTGGAGTCTACTTAGACAACACTCTCTCGTGGGGCTGTCATATTAAGGAGGTATGTAAGAAAGTCTACGCAACTGCTGGTTCACTCCGTCGTCTTCAAAATTTTCTTCCTATCCCAACCAAAATTCTGCTAGCACAATCCCTCCTTTTACCCATACTTGACTACGCCGATGTAAGTTATGTTGATATTTCCGTAGACCAATTAAACAAGCTCGAACGTCTCCAAAATCTTTGTATCCGCTTCATATTTGGTCTGCGGAAATATGACCACGTCTCTGAGTTTCGTTCTCAGCTCAAGTGGCTACCAATTCGTTTACGCCGGGATGCTCATGTGCTGCAACTTCTATATCAAGTTTTGTTTAACCCCAAAACTCCAAAATATCTCAAGGAAAATTTTGTGTTCAGAGGAGAAAACGGAGACTCTGTCCGCTCATCGGAAATGCTCCGGTTAAGAATGCCAGCTCATCATACAGGCTTTCTGGGTAACTCCTTCACTGTTCGTGCGATTAAATTATGGAACGCATTGCCGGAACCAATCAAGAAGGCGCAATCTTTGAATATTTTTAAAAATATGGTTCGTGATCATTATTTTTCTCAGTTACCCTAGTATATATGTATATATTATGTGTAATTTATTATATATTTTATTGGTATATACTTAAGTATATTATATTATTTTTATCTCTTCTCTTAATCTCTTAATTTTGTGGCTTGTATATTATGCTGTTTTTATTTTATTTCATTTTTTATAACTTTTATTTATTTTTTATTTTTGTTCATATATTTATTTATGCTCTGCCCTACTCCTATCCTTTACTTAATTTCTCTCTGTACAACCGGTTGTCTGGAAGAAATCGCTATTTAGCGATAAGGCCGCCGTTTGTTACAATGTATCCTAGAATAAGTCTCAATTTGTAATTTTTAGAGCAATAAAGTAATAAATAAATAAATAAAAATAAATACCTACGCTATTGAATAATTACATGTTTCCTCATTCTTATTAATTAATATCCAATAATTATATGGATAAAGTTAAATCTATCAGGTAAAGAGCAATGGATTATATCGTAAATACTAGCTATATCTATGCATATGGAATATATACTTATATTAATATATTGGAGTTATAATCCAAATTTAGCCTAGTTAAAAATCTAATGAACCTGATGACTTTCTGTACATTTTCAATTTTGTGTGCGAGCGACACTACTACAATTTTATATTTGCTGCGCGTTCTTTGACTCGCAAAAAGAGGAGGTAGACCGAGATGTTCTCCTTCATGCGTGTTTGAGTTTCGTACGAGGGCGGTATACACAGCACCATCGCGTTTCATGAAAGATCTTAAGAATGACCATCCTTTTTCTATGCAATTCTGCCCAACCAAGGTCTTAAATGGAAGAGCTAGAAAACTAATGAATTCAGCTGACACCGGATTTTTACGGGAATGCTCAGCTCAAATACCAGTAAGTGTTAGTTTTTTAGTACAAAGGTGTTCCATTGATCATTTACGCAACTGCCTAGCCCGTTTACCCCTGCCTGTCCTTCCGTTTACAGCATCTCCTGCTTTTTAACTACGTTCAGAACCGGAAATATCTTCCCTTTATAAAAAATATCTCTACACATTTATAAACAGACAAAACATTATAGTTGGAATCTATAATTTTTTGTCCTTATTGTAATGAGTGTCGGCACCGCACACAGCAATTTAACGCTATACTTATAAATAGATATTAGATATATTAATGTTGACCGTTTATAATGTCAATCTTAAATATAAAACTACTATTGAATTTCATAAATGTGAGCTTTATCTTACTCGATCTAGCCTATTCGTTAGACACTAAGTGAGACAAGCCCGGCGATGGTGAAGCAATGAAATATACTGAACGAACGATACGACGCATCGCGTTCATATATGATTACATCTAAATATAATATTGTATCCTAATCATGTATTACGCTAAAATGTGATTTCGCCCAAGACGTCACTGTCAGCAAAGGCACGATGTGTAGAGCGCGGATGATAAATAGCAGCGTATTATGTATCTTCACAGAACTGGCACGAATATCAACTAATCTTATACTCTGAATTTTTATAACAACGTTTCGCCTTAACTATAAAAATTTTATCATCTGCCAGTTCAATGAAAACGTAGACATAAAATCACTTGCATACTAATTAATTATACTTATACTATGCCGATATTAATTATTAAACCTTAAAAACGATCATCGCGAATCTGAACGATTGCGGAATTTACCCTAGATTATAGCTAATACTCGATTTGTCTCTTCGTTTAAATTATCGTAAAGAATCAAATTTATCAATTCATTACAATATAAACTGAATATTATAATGTCAAATTAAAAGATATCGCTATAAAACTACTTCACATTCGGATATCAACCATCACCAGAGCTGTTATGATCTCAGTTGGCATGCCTGTTGGTAACTTAAGAAATCTTTGTAGTTGTAAAGAACATAATCATAATAATAAACTTTGCTAAAAAACTATAGTAGTATTTTCCTAAAAAACGATCCGAAAAGTTTAAAATTCAGTAAATAAAAAGGACCAATCTTTCAATCGATGCCGTGGAACATGTAATACCTTCGATTAATTTTGTATAGAGAAATTATCAAAATATCAACATTGTTCTTCGGTTATAAGTCTACCGATTGAAAAATTTGCCCTCAAGTAAATTATGATATCTTTGAAAATACTTTTGAATACCTCAAACGACAGTCAATGTTATTACAATTCATAATTTCGAAACAAAATACCAAAATACACACTTGATTCGATTAAAAAATAATGGGAGACTTATTTCTTTTTAGAAATTTCGAAATTAAAATTTATAAAAAATTATTCATTTATATTCAAAATTAAATAAATCAATGTATTTGACCGGAAAAGTAATAGTTGGTGTTATTTAAATGTTTGTTTTTTGGTGAAACGTCGCGTGTCTACTCTAGCTCGATGAAAATCATTAAAAAAACTTATGAATTCTACTCTAGCGTCATTAAAACAATAAAAAAACTTATGAAAAAGGTATCTCGCTTCCTTTTTCTATAAAGTCAATACACCGCATTAATTAAGGCAGATCTAGAGGAATCGTTACTTAACCTTATCCCTAGAAATATTATCACGAGGAGAACGATACTTAATTATAAAAAGAAAGAGTGATATCGCAACCAGTCTTTTAATAATTAAGTACTCCAGATGAAAATTATTGCAAAAAAGTGGGGAAGGATTTCTTATTCCTTCAAGAAAGTCGACCACCGCACACGATTCTTGAACAACAAGAAATATCCCCGCGTTAATTTCATTCGAATAAATTTTATACATTTTCCTTAATATAAAAAAGAAAGAGGAAATCCGCATCCTGTCTCTTTAATAATAAGGATACCGCTGAAAAAATTTATCCGATAGAAACTAATTTAGCTGCGTATATCGACTATAGTGAATGTTGCATCGGTTTCCTACCTAGTGAGTGCTTGCTGCATAGGTTTACTTCTTAGTGAGTGACTGTTGCATCGGTTTTCTACCTAGTGAGTGCTTGTTGCATAGGTTTCCTACCTAGTGAGTGCTTGCTGCATCGGTTTTCTTCTTAGTGAGTGACTGTTGCATCGGTTTCCTACCTAGTGAGTGCTTGCTGCATAGGTTTTCTTCTTAGTGAGTGAGTGTTGCATCGGTTTAGTGAGTGCTTGTTGCATCGGTTTCCTGTTTAGTGAGTTAATGTTGCATCGAGGAAGCCAGATCTTTATTAAAAAGAAAGGGGAAATCCGCATCCTGTTTCTTCTGTAATAGAGATAGCCCCGTGTTGGTTTTATTTGGATGAAATCAAAAATAGTGAGATTCGGCACGCGCCGCCTAACTGCCACCCACCATACGAGGAATAACGACATCCTCGCTTTGATTTCATCCAAATAAAAATAGCAATATGTTGTATTCCCACCCTTACACCCTTTAAATAATAATTGCGAGGAACGATCGCTTACTTACAGAAAGAGGAACGTCGCATCCTCTTCCCTCTAAAATTTAAACGTACAGCATAACTTTTATTCAAATAATTTAATTAGAATAGTAAACCCGCCGACACTTTTTCCAAAAAATTATTCGAATAAAAGGCATAGCTTAGTGAATCGCTGCGTAAAAAAATATACTATATCACGAGAAATCTGCAAATTTTACCGAACTAAAGTTATCGCGTCGCATATCTACATTTAATTCTAATAAAAACTTATTTCCGTGTATCGTCGCATCCCTATAACTACATCGATTTGAAAATAAATTAACGAGGAAATTCGCTTCCTTTAAAAATGAATTGGTACGGAGGTATTTTGTTTTCTCTTAAGGCTACAATTTAAAAACGAGGAACGTCGTATCCTCTTTTCGAAATAAAGTTAATCCGCGATGAACTAAGAAGAATAAAAAAAGTAATTGCGTGTTTCACCACTGAACAAACTTTAAATACGATGAAATTAATATATACGGACAAGAGCTGACGGTTTCTTTGTCACGATAAAGTTGTTATATGAACAGAATCATCTAATAAATCATTAACTCACTATAATTATTTTTTGGTCGAATCAAACTGCGATAGCCATTATTGTTTTAATTTGTGTAAATGAAAAATATTAACCAACATCCACAACATTAATCCGATTCGAATCAAAATTACGTAACCCACACCAAACGGATCTTAACCACCATCAAAACAAATAAACGAAATACGTCGCACCAATATTTTGTGAATAAAAAAAAAATGAGTGTCGTTTAGAGACGTATTTGATTGAAATTAAATAATTACCGAGGCATGACACACAGCTTTCTAGTTCGCGATAAAATGCCAACAACCCTTATCCTAATTATAATTATCTTAGAATTAATATATGACCAATTTCGATGGCCCGAATAGTTGCACAACCATACACATATGTTGTGGATGTCTAATGATTAGATTCAGCAATTCATTTCTGCATCCGTTGATTATGCAATTGTTGTAAATAATCATTAGAACATACACCTGTATATAGCCGGTCAACTATTCGTAATCTGTATCATTAATCGCTATCCTTATTCTACTGAAACTGTTATCGTTCAATGACGAGTTTCATCATTACCGATTATTGCATCAATTGGGGTCCGATCGTGGGTATCTACGCACCACGATAGCAAATGAAAAATAATGTCTAAAGCCTATACTATCGAAAATAAACGCTCGTGAAAAAGCCTTACACTATCCGTTTTAGAAGTACTCGCTATAATAAACTTATACTAGTGAAACTGTTACTATTTCATCACGAGTTTCGACTTAATCTAATTCAGCATATTAAGGAATAATGTTTTGCAAAATTAAAATTAAAAGAGAACAAACAAAAATGCTTTATATTCCTAACTAGTTTTCCGCCCGCGGCTCCGCCCGCTTTGTCTAAAACCTAATAAATTATGTTTTATACTATGTAGTGAAACTACGCGGGTATGACCGATTTTTGCTGGCTGCTATACGTAAATAAATAAATACAAACATTACATATGAAATAATAATGTTTGTTCACTTGTTTATTTAAATCAACTTAAACTACGCTCACTTATGTACTGAATGCTAACACGAAAGTTATACTAAAAGAATTGGTATAAGAACAAAGAATCAAAGATACAACGACAACAATTAGAATAATGAGAATCAACATTTTAATTTATCAAAATTATAAAAATTACTAGACAATACTGATAAATGAGTCAAAGTTTAGAAGACGTAAGAAGTTGCAAAATCTGTGAAGGGGAGACAGAAGCAACCATCGCACAAAACATCATAAGAGTAAAGACCTTTCCCAGTCAATGTGTTATGGAAGAAAAATACTATTTAACAAAATATAATCGTAACTGCCACAACAGTTGAAGTAATCCGGAGCATGAACCCTCCATCAAACTCTCACTGTAGTGGCGAGTATAGGTATACTTGAAACAAAAAATCAAGTGGAAGAAGACGTTTTCGAGGTAAGACCTTTTGGATAAACTTCAACAAGAATAGGTGCAATTTGAATGAACGATTTGTATGAATTTGTGAAAAGAAAGACATTGCGAATAATGAAACGATCAATGCGTTTGTAAATTAAAGACTTAATAAAACGCGTTTAACCATTATTTCCCAATGTTCGCTGTAAAGTGGTCAAAGCATCGGGTCAAAAGTTAAATATAGAATAATGAAAAAAACCGCGTTTTAAAATATGAGCAGTCTTTAAATAAAAGTCAAACGTATTGAGATGATGGGAGTGCAAAATCAACTTGATGCAGATGGTAATGCAGCAATAGTAGTTGGTAAATTAGCTAACAACACGACATGACATGAAGTGAACAGTGCACATAAACTTAAGATACAAGAATGAACACACAAATTTGCAATTACCTGATGAAAGCACTCGCTCAGGTATATCGCACGATTCATGAGTGCACACAAGACACATTAAGTTTATGTAAACAAGAAAAATGAGAACCGATGTTCAAAGGTTTCAAGTGTAGGGAAGGATCGATCCTGACGGTTTTATTGGGGATACTTTGTGAACATTTATTGAACAACAAAATGGTATTGCATTTAAGAAATGTAAGTAAAATTTGCAAGAGGACGAAGTGCTCGATGAGTGCTGATGTGTATTTAACGGGTAAAAGATAGTGCAACAACGTAAAGTAGTAATAGAACAATGGAAGGAGTAATTTCTTTTATCGTCGATATTATATGGAAGATATGAGAATCTTGCAAGAGCGTGGAATATCAATATTCCCTATTTATATTTTAAGTCAAATCAAACCTGGAAGTAGGAAGTAGAGACCCTCACAGTTACAAAAGACAATTCAATACCAATAACCTGTTTGCTAACATCACTTAAAACAGTACTGTTAGATGTTGGATGAAAAAGGAATAAATTAAGGAATAAGTAAATTTACTGTATCAACTTCCAAATTAGATGAACTCATCCCAACAACAAAAGATACAAGAAATAAAAAATGCTACAACAGCAAAAAAGTGCTGGAGCATGAATTTTCCCCCTCAAACCATCACTGGGGGACAAAGAAAGAAAATCAAACACGCTAAGAAATCATTAAATTGAAGAAAACCTATTTTAAGGAAAATAATTAATTCCAAATTAAATTACGAACCAAAAATGCTACAACAGCCAAAAAGTGCTGGAGCATGAATTTTCCCCCTCAAACCATCACTGGGGGACAAAATTAGAGGATAACAACACAAACACGTTAAACTAAAATTAATAGAAGCATCGGTTTGGCTTAAAGAATCAGAATAATGAATATCAATGATATAAACGAACCAAAAAATACCAGGATTTAATAAAATATATCGACATAAATCATTAAAACTATGAAACATCCAAGAAAAAATGAAACCTGATCTAAAATACCCGGCACAAAGATATACGCTGAGAAGAAGACTTACCCTAAATAACTATGTCACAGGCAATCTGTATGATGCGGTAACATTCGTCGGTTTAAAACCAGCTCGCAGTTATGTATTACGGTTCTGTTGATTTTGTTGGTCAAACCTGGAAGAAGGAAAAGCTGGTGGAACCTACACAGAAATGCTCCTTGACTTGCATCCTGCTGCCTTTGGAAGTTTGGGAAATCCCCAGCACATTACATAACTTCGAGCATTGTTAGCTGACAACGCCGTATGTAAACGGCACAATCATCCAAATTGCCCTCGACAAATATACAACGAGAACAATAACGCGAAACCTCCGATGTGTCGATAAGATTACAGATACGCCCTTTAGGAATCTTGTTCAAATGTTACAAGTTGTATAATTACTCTACGAGAAGAGATAAAAGGAATGTAAAAGACAAAACCAATTTAAAAACGAAATTTAAGAACTGAAAAATGCTACAACAGCAAGAAGTGCTGGAGCATGAATTTTCCCCCTCAAACCATCACTGGGGGATAAAGAAAGGAAATCAATCACTTTTAAGAAATCATTCAATTGAAGAAAACCTATTTTAACAACAATAATAAATACCAAATTAAATTAAGAACAAAAAATGCTACAACAGCCAAAAAGTGCTGGAGCATGAATTTTCCCCCTCAAACCATCACTGGGGGACAAAATTAGAGGATAAGAACACAAACACGTTAAAGAGAACCTTAGAAAGAAATAGCCTTAACTAGAGAAGAATCCTTACGTTGCACTCAATACAACATCTATTAAAAAATCTACTCATTTTCTTCGTTAGTCACTACAGCTAAGGACAATCATCGCATCGACAGCTACAAGCTGGAGCTATATCCATTTTACCTACTCATAAGTCATAAACACCTCAACATCAACGAACACTTATATTTAATTAGCGAGATAGCACATCAATTGGCTTTATAATAATCGTCCCTGAGGGAAATGAAAAAGTAATAACAGAAACGCTACGGGAACTAAACGCGTCACGCGCCATCTCGGTGGCGCGGTCTTCGCGTGTCTACTTTACATGTTATCAGGTTGCCCTTTTATCTCTATGTACAACTAGTGACCGATTAACATGACTTAGTACCTACCTTACAATTAACTACCTATTTCAATTTAGAAGATTTCTTCAACTGACAAATGTTGATGTATCGAAAGAAAAGGACTCGAAATAATCACAATATAAACTGATTGATATTATGAAATTGAAGAAAATAATTTGTAAAGCAACGGATTTCCGAAAATCGACATTGTTACAGCAGATTTTTTGATGTTGTATTATTTAGCAGCTATTCAATCAATAACGAAAATCCAGGACGATGAGTTTTTGTTAGTAAAGACTTTAATATGAAATAGAAACGAATGATAATAAATATCCACCCTACTATAGTCGCATTAATATTGCCTTACATCTACAACAATTTATAATAATTGCGGATTACGGATATATTTCATTTTTAGCATTGATTTTTAAGAATTGAAACATAGAAAATCTCAGTTTGACCGGCAGTTGTAAAAAGGTGTCTCAGGGTGTCCCTAGAAGGGAAATAATCACTGAAGGATTGAAAGATAAAAATAAATAAATAATTTTTGTAACCTTAAATTGATAGAATGGTGAAATATGATAATTTGTTGAGTTGGGCAAGAGAATAGAGCTTCAAGTTCAATTAAAGAAGTTTGGAATATTTTTTGGAAGAACAGTTCTTTATCACATAACAAAATGGGATCAGACAACCCTGATAAAGAAAAAATAGATGCAGTATGTATACGCGGAAGCTGGTATGTACTAAATTAGAATGTATCAAAGAGGTCGGCGGTCGCGCCTCAACCATCTTTGTGCATGAATTCTTCGATAACGTAAATTTTAAGCTATATCACCAGTGAAACTGCAATCCGTGCGCAATGCTAACGAATCAATAACTACTGAACGTTAACTACGTAAATACAATTCCATCCTTTATACCACACGTGTTGAGACAACATTAAACTAACATTCCGGTCGCGGAGTATCTTATCTTATAAGGCCCTAATCGAATGGCCACCTTAACACCTAGACGCTTATGTTATAATGAGTACATAAAGAGCTGCTGGTTAAATATTCTTAATACTAAAAACTACGAATAAAGACAAACATGCATGCGCAAACTTGCAATATAACCGGGGCCTAGTGCTCAAGCCGGTTTGCACAAAATAACTGTGCATGCACATTTGCCACGTTGATAAGGTTGTGAGTAGCGGAGCGAAAATGTGACAATCTTAAACTATAAATACCATATACAATAATGGCATAAGGATATTGGCTCATAAATATAAGAAAAATTAAGGATTATGACCGTGTTTCAATTTGCCTGGATTATAAAAAACAAAATTAATTTTGAAATAGCGATTTTTGTGTTTTAATTTGCAGGTTATTGTCTTTTGGGAATTCACATCGAAGAACTGAACGAAACACATAATAGAGCCTACTCACTAATACAATTACGACTAAACCGCGACGGGACGTTAGTCCCCGCGATTGATTTATAATTTTATAGTTTTAGGAAGAGAATGATCGGTTGGGTTCAGGGTCCGAGGACATACATCAATCGACATATATCAAGATATACATCCGATAAATATCAATCAAGCGGAGTTTGATGATATGCCAATGGTTTTTCAATACAAAATTATTTAAATGACAAAAAATGTTAAAGATGATATCTTTATGATTTGATCTGATTTTAAATACCTAAATTAATAAAACATTAGGAACGTTTTATGTATTGCTTTTGATAAATTTAGCATGTTTATGTAACAAATATGCAAAAATTATTCATAAATAAAGGAAAATATGGCTTTCCTGCAAAATGTTAATATATCAAACTTGAGATATCATATCGGCTATATATCATAAACATACGATATTCATAAAAAATATCGGATATTTTCGAACCCTGAATTTTTTTTGTATTTTTTTGTTTTTTTTTTTTACTACCTAATACCTACTAACTAATTACTTACGACTAACAACATTCGGACCTTAGTCCGCGCATTTGCTTAATAGTATAAGGAATGAAATGATCAATAAGTTTACGTAATAAAGAACAAAATTTAATGGAGCCTGCTAAATTATAAACTACGACTGTACCGCGCTCGAACATTTGTCCAAATGCGCGATTACCTCATAGTATGGGGAGGAGAACGATCAATTAGTTACGTAATAACGACAAAAACCAATCATAATTTTAACAAAAAACTAAACCATCAAAATTGTTAAACCTAGACTAAATTTAAATGGGACCAAACGAGACGCACTGGCTTCCAATTAAAAAAGAATAATCATCAGTGGCATTGAGAACCTCCTCCTTTTTTTGAAGTCGGTCGAAACTATAAGGGATTACCTTACTCACTAATATATTACGACTAAATCGCGACGGGACGTTAGTCCCCGCGATTACATTTTTGTTTTCAGGAAGAGATAGATCGATTAGATCAAGGTCCGAGGACATACATCCGTGGATATATATCAAGATATACATCCGATAGATATCAATTGGTGACATATATCCAATGCTTTTTCAATACAAAACTTATTTAAAAATTAAACACTTTTTTTTTAAATATGTTTTAATGTTCTTTTTTTTTTGTAAATGAAATTATAATTTTAAGTAAAAACGTTTCTTTATTTGACAAGTTTCGTATGACTGAGTAACACACGCAATAATTAATAAAATCATAATATTATGGCTTTCCTGCAAAATTGATATATATCAAACTTGAGATACCATATCGGCTATATATCATAAACAGACGATATTCATAAAAAAATATCGGATATTTTCGAACCCTGAATTTTTTTTTGTATTTTTTTGTTTTTTTTTCTTACTACCTAATACCTACTCACTAAAAACCTACAAATACATCGCGTTTGGTTACTATTCCGCACGAATAATTTATAATATGAGGAAGAGAATGATCGATAGGTAATACTTATATTTTATTGCATAGATACACAAAATATTCAATAGTTTTTAGAGAAATATATAAAAGATTAAATTTAATAAATAACGATAAATACGAATAACATAGAGAATGATACTAGTATAGTAGTTAAACATGAGTAAATACAAATTAATATGGAATATAATAGATAGATGATACTTAAACTACTTCGGAAGTTTTGTAGTCGTCTATTATCAGAGTATTATTATTGACTATAGATGTCTCGATTATTTGAGTTTAAACGTTTGCAAACGGAAACAAGAAGAGGAAAAATTACTTCTATATGAATTATTATAAACATTTACACATTCTACGATTTCTGAAGTTATGTAGTCATCCTTAATCTTAAATAATAAATACCTAACTATGCCTATAGATAATAATAAATACGAAATATTTAGACTTCACATATAGATATCCAAATAGAATTAAAACGACAATATTGAATTATAATTATGACATGCCTATATCAATTATATTAGTTATGAATCTATCACGATCACGTGACCGTTTAAAAAATAATCAACCACTCGTTCCCCAATCCTTGAAATGGTAAATAAAGACGGTAACAACAGTGAGATCAAAGAAAATAAATTTCGATTAGTTTGCCAAAGTATGAAAAAAGATGGACAGTGTTAATAGAAGATAGTGTTAAGTCTGTACTGCATTAACTTAACAATAAAACAGTAATGAACCGGCAACCCCTTAAAAAATCATATGTCAGATATTCAATAATGGTCAAATAATGGTAATTACGTAACAAACCCAACCACTAATCAGTTTAAAATATTATAATCAAATAAACATCAAAATTCAACCAAATGAAGGTCAAAACTAGTATACCCATAAAATTATAGAACACTAACTGCTCCGCTCCTGTTGGTCTTAGTGTAATTTATTTATTTATTTATTCAGACGCACCAATAATAGCGTAGGTAATGATATATAGCTTTCCTCGATAAATGGGCTTTCTAACACTAGAAGAATTTTTCAAATCGGACCAGTAGTTCCTGAGATTAGTGCGTTCAAACAAACAAACAAACAAACTGTTTACAACTGTTTACAGCTGTAACAACAGCTTTATAATATTAGTATAGATTAGAACCGAAAAGAACCCGAGGTTGCCAGCCCATCCCTGCCGAAAGGGATAGTAGGAGAAAATATAGAAATAAGTGATCCGGCTCCGGTCTTTTTGCCCTCCACGCCCGGGAGACCGCGACGTGTCTTCGCCATTATCCTGATAACGATCTTACGTTGTGAAGTGACAGTCACAGACTACTGACCCCACTTCAACCATAAAACAGTCATCAAGCGAATGGCGAACACACGTAGCCGCCCCCTGGCCCACCCCCAGATCCTAGTCACTTACTCCTATAAAATCACCTACTATAAAATCAGACTTCTGGAACAAGGCACTGGTAAGTCATACGGTGTATGTATTAAGTGTTTCAAAAGTACGGCTCAAAGTACTTAAAAAACCTTTACAAAATGGCGACACTTTCCATCTCTTTTCCGCATCGCTTCCGATAGTGATTAGCACGAACAATCTTAGACGAATATTAGTTTAAAGACAAATTATGTAGTAACAATAATACAACTGAAGAAAATAGCTTCAAATTTTCCCAAGGGAGAAACTGCTTAAGTCCCTTTCAGCGAATTTGTAAGAGGGGAAATGTGTGTGGTTTTTTTTATATAGACTGACGCGGACGACGCTGGTACAAAATTTAAATGATAAGACCACAAAACGAATTTATACAACAACTTTAACTGAGAGTTATGTTGTTGAAATATGAAGAACTGCAAAGGCAAGGGCTAGTACTGCCAATAAGTTGTTGTTATATTTCCTATTATCTCAACTCGAATGAAATTTTAAACGTCATCTATTGACATAGACAACAACAAAATAATACTCAGAACCGTCTTATTTCCATTCAACGAGTCGATGGTAAAGAATAACAACTTCCTCAGAACATACAGTACCGAGAGATCTATATAATAGAGTTATTACATAATGTTACGCAGGTAACTATGGTACCTACCTAAGATTATGACTACGGCCTTACAATCTAAATAACTACTATTATATTGAACGTCTCTCATATCCGTGAAGATATAATTTGTAAAACGACACCGGCATACGGCCAGTTAGAACGACAGTATCCTACGTCACCCCATATATTAACTACGTTTTTAAGTACACGCAGAAGTTGATGTGCAAGAAATAACCGATAATTAATAAAATTTTGTCAAAGAATTTTATTGAACTGTAACTGAATAAGTGTGCAGAAAGTGAACGACGATAACCTTGCAAAACTTTCACGAAACCCTAACACACCCGTGCAGCTCGGGGTTAGTCCATCAATTATCGCTTTAGCCGCGTACTTCGCCGATCACAAAACAAATGGCCGAAAAAATTAACCCAACAATTGTTTAAAAACCTAAACCAGAAATACCAAATAAATCGCGTGTACTTAAACATTTAATTTTATCAGTTAAGCCTATCGAATGGTGCAATTAAGTTACACGTAATTGTTATAATATTATAATTAACCATCATCATTCTACACACTTATACTAAGAAACCGGTGCTAATGTAATTAACTACATAACTAGAGAATATAGAATATATGTTATGGTGAGTAAATATCCTTAACCTACTAAATACTACGTAATATACTAAACACACATAACTACGATTATTAAAAATTATCGATTATATTATTATATGAAGAAAAATCCAATATTATTATGACTATATTATTAAGAGTAAGTGAAAAGTTTTAGGGATTAAACAATAAGATGTTAACAACGGTAGGTGTTCATACCGTATTGACATTTGGGGACAATGTGAAAGAAACATTGACGAAGGAATAAATTGGTGAAACAATTATTTGGAATTTGATACTAAAACTAACAAACTGGAACCTGAACAAACGAGATCAAAACTGTAACCAAATGACGAAATCTAAAGTCATCAAGAAAAGGTACAAATAAGGTGAATGAGTAGCAGTCCGTTAAAAAAACGTTTAGAATTTAAGAGATAATAAAACATTTCAATATAAACAACCCGTAAATATACAATAAATATAATAAATTAAGATAATAACGTTAAACGAAATCGAGATCATTGTCTTTGGAAAGTTGTAAGTACATTATTTGGTATAAGGCATTCATGAGCCACGCGAGCAAATTTATTGTCCAATTTGCACGACACATGGCTTGGTCAAACCAAGCGGGTGGAGGAGCGACTCGCTAGTCGTAGCGAACGCTCTTTGTATTGTCTAATATAACCAAATAAGCATCGACATACCATTTGCCAGAGTGTTAGCCTATTTGAGCAATTCCAGTAGGAAGAAACACTATGACTAGATGGTAATATATTAAAACTAAATAAATTAACTGAAGCGGTGTTCTCGCAAGTGGTATGGCGATTGGTTTCAGCGGTATTGTCTATGTTGTTACTTATTACATAAACCAGCATTTAGATAGCCAATGCGACCGCAAACGCGCGAATCCATCCCGTCGTTAAACCCAAATGTAACCCAAATTTTTTCCCCATAAAGACGTTGAACAATTCGTAAAATTAAAGTTGGCAACTTCATCATAAAAATCGAACTTAAATCGGCGTTACATCCCAAATAATACTGTGCAATGTTAATGTACTAAGCATAATAATTTTCGAAAAATTTACTGTTTCTGTACCATCATATAAACAAGAGTGAAGTATAAAATAGAGCATTGTATTCAAATCGTTCGTTTAAGGCTGATCCACACGCACGGTCGGCGCGTGGGCCGGTCCGTGTGAACCAGCCCGCAGCGCCGCCGCCGCGCGTCCATGTTCCCGACCCGATCACGCGGCCGGCGGCACACCCATACCCGTACCCACACCCGTACCCGTACCCCTACCCGTACCGACCGTTACCGTACTAAATTCGCGAACCCTGTACGTTTCTCGTCATTGGCTATCCGATACTGCGAGGGAACTAATTAACAATAATATATGCGGCAAAAATATATCAAAAGCATTGTAAATTCGCTAAGTCTGACCGTGTGACGTATACCAACTATTGCACCCAGGAGGCGGGGACCCAGAGCGGCTCGGACTGCACGCGCCAGGACGCTTTCAGAAGTTGAGACAGGGCGCCTGCTAAATCCTCATTGACGATCTCTTCGTCGAACATATAGCCGTACAAGAAGTTGATGCGAGTGGACGAACGAACTATGTCGTGGAATTCCTCTTCCTGCAACAAAATGCCGCGTCAAATACTCCGTTGCGTAGCGTAAGCCGTAGCCGGATATGTAGCAATAAGGCAATTTGAATATGAACTTGTATGTATAATAACTAACTGTCTGGTCGCGACTTCGATGCGTGAAAGCCGATTGAAATTTTTTTTCAACCCTTAAGGCACAATATACAAAATTATTTCCACCGCAAATTATTCATTCAAGAAAAAATATAAGTGAAGCTATAGTGTGTCCTGAAACTTTGGAAACTTACCGTAAAAGCCCTAGAGCTCTCCTTATCGAAGGTGGACCGCGCGTTTGCCGCAGTCCTGGTTTCCACGAGGCGTTCGAACGAGGGTGGTTTAACGAACACTATATATGGACGAAGGCGTGGCGTGCGCAGCATCTTAAGCGCTTGCCAATGAGGACTTAGCACGCATACGCGCCCTGTTAACAAAAATCAATATTTTATATCTCGGAATAAAGACATTTTTTTATAAAGGTAAGGTACATGGACAAAGGTTTGAATTGCGATTACTGAAGACTGCTTTAAAGTTGCTTAAAATCGATTTGATGGATTTAATTCGAAAAATTAAAGTTATATTTAGATTTTGTTCTAATATAACAGTCATAAGTACAACATGATGTTTCGGATGATCGTTGTTGTATGTAGTCTAGTCTATTTGTTTCAAACCAAATATCTGTCTATAAATTGTAAACAAAATTTTCGAAATGTAAAATGCTATTCCTGAAATCTAGCCGTTAGTAACTATTTGTCCATCTTGAATAACGCCTCAAGCAAGTCGCGAAGTAAGGTATCGATTGAAAATCAAAATCTATTTATAGAATTGTCGGGATAGCTCACCAGAATTAATGATAGTTTCCACACTCTCCGCAGAAGTCCCGTACAGATTCCCTTTATATTCCCCATGCTCTATAAATTTCCCTTCGGAAATGTCTTGCTCCATCTTCTCCCGCGTGACAAAGACGTACTCCTTCCCATTCTGTTCACTGGACTTCTGCGACCGGGATGTATCTGTTGAAAGGCCTTTGTATGAATGTCGAGTTCCAGAATTTTCCATTCGTCGAAGGCGTGGGCACGCCTGCGCGAAAATATTGATGTAGTATCAACAGGTCGGCGTGACATTGAAACGCAATAAGTCAGAGCGCCTGCGCGCACTTGGCTATCGATTTTCATCGGGACGCCATTTTGGGTACAATTCGCCAACGCAATTTTATATGAATTATATACATATACAGTAAAATGTAGGTACATTGGAATTAGCAGAATAATGGTCTTGGAGGAAAAGTTATAGCTTATATTTAATAGAATCATGAGTTATGTGCATTTTCAGCAGGCCATTTTGTATACACAATAAGACCAGTTAAGTTATACCATGACATTGAAAAGCTAACTACGCCATTAACCGTGACATTGTGAATTTGAAGGAAGGGTTCCTTTGTTCACCTGTTACGTTTTAGGACTAGTATATGGAAATGCAATGCTATGATAATTATTTTGTAGAAATTATGGACATGTAGATTTATACACTCACATTCGATTAAACATTTTTTCTTAGAAATACAATACATTAGTCTTAAAATCAATATTTGATAGTTTTTACACTTGTACATTAAAATCAAAGTTCAACAGAAAATATTAATAAATTTACCTTTCATTAATTCTGGGCGCTCCCCATGAAATCACACAATCACTAGATAGTCAGATCACACATCACTGTTGTCTTTTAGATAAAAAAGGGAAATGTTTGAGAAATCAAAAATAAATTTACTTTACAACTTTTCCAACACAAATGAGTTCCGGGGGAAAAAAATCTAAAAAATCTCATTGTAAAAAGCAGGTTAGTATGGTATAAGTTTGTCACTATTGTTTGAATAATAAATTAAAATAAAATAAAAACCTAAACATAAATAAACGCGACCGAAACAAACGAATGTATAAACGAAACTAAACTCCCAGGGCGTCTAGATAGCGACCCTGGAGCGAAAAGAACATGCGCGGATACAATGTGACCCTGAATAATTAATCAATATCCTACACCCACGTGTAGGATACAGAGCTTACAAGGCATGCGCGAGCCCGGACGGAGCTAATGTATAAGTAATTTAATACGAAAATTTTCCATAAAATTATCATATTCCATCAAGCACAAATAAATTTTGAAAACACCGGGTACGCACTACACTCATAACGAGTTACAGTAATGATTAAATAAATTGCAATTTCATTACAAGTACTAACACTGCGACCGAATAATACGAAAGCACGAACCGAACTGAATTTCCCAGGGCATCTAGGACGTACCTGGATCGCTAAAGTGCATGCGCGGATGCAACGTGACCTTTCGATTTAATCAATACGCACACCCGGAAATTTCTAGACTAGCTTAAAAGGCATGCGCGAATCTGCACAAAGCCCCTCACGAAAAATAATTGATATTAACAATACATAAAAGACACAGATATAGTACACCGGTCAATTTAACTTAAATTAACCACTCATTAATTAAAAATACCATTTAAAAAAATATTTAAGAGGCCTGTTGTTAACGCGACCGAAATATACAAGAGCACGAACGGATCTCAGTCTCCCAGGGGCCAGGATATCTAGACAGAATCCCGGGAGCACTAAAGTGCATGCGCGGATGCAACCTGACCTTTCGATATAATCAATACGCACTCCCAGAAATTTCTAGACTAGCTTAAAAGGCATGCGCGAAACCGGACAAAACTTTGAGCCTGACGATTATTTAATTTATAATTACAAGTGAGGAGACAAAAATATGTAATGTGTAATATGTAATGTGATGGTTCTTTAAATCTACACTGGTTAATGTAGGTTGTAATATAACGGTATCATATTTAATCACTACAACATGAAATAAACAAATTAAGTAAGACCGTAGTGCGGTATTGAAAAAAAAAACCACTTGTTCTAAAACAACTTATTGAGTACCATTTAAAATCTATGTCAATTACCGCGAGACCGAAATGTACAAAAGCAGAAACAAAACTGAGTTTCCCAGGACATCTAGATATAATCCCAGGAGCACTAAACTAAAGTGCATGCGCGATTGCAATATGACGTTTCGATATAATCAATAAACAACGCCCAGCAACAAGTGCCCCTGCCCGGGACATCGTGGCACGGACACGGACCCAGATTTTAGTAATTTTGATTTTCAGTCCCCCTGCTTTTAAAGTTCACTACAACAAACTAATGGCGAGCACGATCTAAGAATAATGATTATATTGAAATAAATTTTAAATCAACAGGTACCATGCAAATTTTTAACTCGATGGGTGTTTGATTACGACTCACTTGTAAGAAAATAAATTGCTCTCAATGAGATAAAATTAACGCGACCGAAAAGTACCACTGCACGAACAAAACTGAACGTCCCAGGACATCTAGATAGAGTACCTGGAGCTCTAAAGTGCATGCGCGGATGCAATGTGACCTTTCGATATAATCAATACGCAACTTCCAATAACAAACGAGCTCCCAGATATTTCTAGACTAGCTCAAAAAGCATGCGCGAAACTGCACAGAGCTCCTTGCGAAAAATAATTGACTTTTAACGACACATAACAAGAGATAAGAAATGATGTCGTCACACTGATAACTTTAATTTAAATTAACCACTCATTATTTAAAAGTACCATTACAAAATTAAATCAGTCTCCACAGGATATCTAGATAGAATCGCGGGAGCTCTAAAGTGCATGCGCGAATGCACCTTCAATAAAATCAATTAACAACGCCCAGCAACAAGTGCTCTGCCCGGGACATCGAGTCCTGATTTATGGAAAGATCTCGAATTTAAGTAACTATCATTTGCAAATATAAGTTTTTATTTTATAACGCGAACATCAAGTGCTACTTTATAATTTCTTACCAACTCCTAGTTTACAGGAGCTCTAAAGTGCATGCGCGAATGCATTGTGACCTTTTAA